>CAUYON010070447.1:0-11435 GCA_963573935.1 Arctocebus calabarensis | reverse complement strand
GACTACACAGCAGAAGTCTGCTGGCAGCTTTAGTATAACTCGCTCCAGTGTTCTGTGAGCTCAGGAGGGCCCCCCAGCCAGTAAATTAGCCTGGGAAGGTTGATGTCTCCTTCCCCGCCTTGCCCCTCTGTCGCACCCAGTGTCTGGTAATCCTGCAGGGCTGTGGTCCAGTTCCCTCCAATGAGCAGATGCTCTAGAGGTTTGCACCTGCCTAGGTCACACAGGGCTCTGTGGCTCCTCAGCCAGTCCACCAGTTATGTCGGTGTTGGCAGGGGGGGAGGTGAGACTTGACAACCTGGGTACTTGACAGGGGCTGGGCGATTCACTCAGTTCTGGTCCTGTCCCTGATTGATGTAAAGTAGATGAAAAAGCTGATAGAACAGAACAAGTTCACAGAATTTCTGCCCTGTGGAAGAGACCCTAGGCTGCTAATAGTCCTGACTTAGTCTGTGAGCTTCAGCCCTTTGTCTCAGCTGTCATCCCCTGAGGTCCAGGTGTGGCCGAAATTTAGCAAAGCTTTGGTCCGCTTCGGCCAGCCACCTTTCAGCTCATTCTCTCACCACTCCTGAGCTGGGAGAACAGCACAGACCAGCGGCAACCCACGCCCTGTCCACACCCCTTGAGAAAGTGTTCAAGAATCTGGACTCTGTGGGGGACAGACCTCCAGATCTCAGGGTGATTGTGGAGGGGAGTGCCAGGAGTTCCAACCTGCAGGTAGAGAATATATACAGTTTTATACAGCTTTATGCCTGGCAGGAGAGTGCCACGGCACAGGGGATGGAGGTCCGGTTTTTAGAGGGTCTCTCCCGTGGGGTAGAGTGGGAGGACATCTGAACCCTGCTCCTTGTTTGTATGGAGGTATGGAGTATACTGTGAGCTGTTCTCTTGGGAGAGGGGACTCCCGTCCGCTTGGTGATGTGCTCTGTACCTTTTATTTGTATCCTTGGGGTCGCAGGTTGCTCCAGCAGAGTTGATGTGTGTTCCTCGAACTTGTCTCTTGGCTCAGCTCCAAACCGTTGGCTTTCTCACTAAATTTCTGTCCTTTAACACTCCTTCTAGACGGGAGCATCTGTGGAAAGCTGGCTACAGACCGCCATCTTGGTTCCTCCCCACCACTAACTGTTATTCTTGAGGAACTTCATCTTCTGTAATAGCCAAATTAGTGAGTTAAATGGCAATGTGAGACTAGTCAACACACTGCATGTCTCAAGTCTTGAATGGTGGTGTGGAGTTCTGAAATTTCTCCATTGATGCCATTAAATTTTTAGTTCAGTTTTTAGTACAGAAAGGGAGTTCTAGTATTTTTCATCTACCTTTTTACAAAAGTAAACTTTGGTTCATGGATTAGATTACAATCTTAGTTATACCAGCTGCCGAGGATATCTAGTCTAAAATATACATGAGAACTGAGGAAATATATGTTGCATAGGTTCAAGAACCAACTGGAACTACTATGAGATAGAATTGAGTCACTATGTATTCAATACTTGACCTCTATAGAGCTTTCATTATTTCCTATATATTACAATGATAATCTAGGTCCCCTACATTAGCTTTCATTTAAACTCAACTTTAATAATCTTTCAATGTCTAGATAAATCTCTTTCAATGTCTGGATAAATCTTAATGCCCACTTAGCCTTGTAAGTGGCACAAGGCCATTTATAGTCTAGGAGGAAGATTCATGGCAAATACCCTTGGTGCTATTGTGGAATCCTCCATTCAGCTTCACTGTTCTCTTAGTCCAGCGGTTCTCAACCTATAGGTTGCAACTCACAGAACTGCATTAAAGGGCTGTGGCATTAGGAAGGTTGAGAACCACTGTCTTAGTCAAAAAGATCTGAGTCTGGGAAGTAACACAGGCGTAAAGGGGGTCCTATTGTGATGGCTTAGGTATTGTCTCTGCAAAGCACAGAATTTTAGCAGTAAGAATCTAAAGCATAAATTTATTGGGCTGCCCATCTATTTCTTCAATAGAACCTCATTTTAAATTGATTATCACTATGAATTCCTATGAGTTGGATCATTGTGATTATTACTTTATCCCATTGCTGTTTATTTAACCATGTACATTTTCCTGGGACATTTATGCCTTTCTAAATGGTTATGTCACTCTAATATCTGACAATCCTACAGGAAATCAAATGGTTAATTTCAAATTCAGTTTCTCTTACCAAAAGCCTCAAGAATATTCAGTAGGAATGCTGGTTCTCTTCTTTCCAGTCTCTTATACTTGATGAAAGTACTTGAAGGTGTTCTTTTTTTTTTTTTTTCAGAATTTTGTACTATGCAGTTAGCGATGACTGGAAAGTTTGTATAAAACAAATTTACTCCAACATGCCTACATGCCAGTCTCTTTTTTATGATTCAATGTTAGTGTTATTGAAGATGTATGTATAAAAATTTCAATAACTGAGTAGAACAACAAGGCTTATGAGAAAAAAATAGCAGTTCTTGGCATCATTTTCTGCATTCTTTTTTCCTTCTCTTTTCAGAATTAGTTAGGATTTTGGTGAAGCAGGCTTGTTTATGAAGTAATGGAGGCAATGCACTATTGCCATCCCTTATAAGAATACTCTGCTTAGCAAGCTATGCAGGACCTTACGGCCTCAGAGCGACGTCACTGCTGATGGAGGGACATAGGAATCAGGGCCAATGGTTATATGTATCACTTGGTTATACTGATCATGAAGAATTGCTGCCTTACCTTTTGAGACTTTTAATGACATATACCAGTATAGGTGACTAATCTCAAATTGACCTGTGCTTTTAGAGTACATCTTAGCCTAGAGATTCAGATTCACAGTTAAGAGCATCAGATGGGCCATGTTTAGGCCATATGTCCACACTTCATGTGCTATGGGATGGTGAAGGGAATATCTGTATTTATTAGGACTTTATATGTGGATAGAAGGACCCTGCCTGAAATGCATCTTGTGAAACTGGTTGGGAAGCAATAATGATATGTGTTCACAATAAGAAAATAACTACATTCCTTTCCCATTTTCCAGAGTTACATAGATAAATAGTTTCCTTTCCATTTCAGGTGGAAATGCAAAGAAAAATTAAGGAGGAGTGATAGACATTTATCCCCTTCCTTTGTGCTGTAACATAAGTGCAGCCCTGAGAGGACATGGGGTCTTTACCTCTGAAATGTAGGTCAAACTTTAGTCTTAGATTTAGGAGAGATTTCGACAAGTATTTGGCAACAGTTACATATTTTCTGCCTGGAAGAACTAGATACTATTGACTTTAAACCTATACCTTGAGAGGAAATGATGTTGCTTTTGTTTATTGTTACCCACCAAAGAAAAGTGACTGACCAGGGCTGGTCTGGGAACAATGACCATGAACTGCCTGCATGGGATCTGAACACATTGTCATCTTTACATCACCACACTCTCACCCAATAATGTAGACATCCTTGCTGCAACTGAGCCCAGGCTGGCAAGCTACATATGCATTGACTCTGTCTCCTGGCTCCTCACAGGCTCACCACTGAGACATATAAAGAAACAGAAACAGGCTGAGAGAGTTGAGGGGCTGTTTGGCTTTAAACATCTTTTATGTTCTAATTGAATTAGAGTAAAAACAGTAGTTAAAATTTACCCTTGGCTGTTGTCTGGAAACTTCACAGTAACAGATTAGCCCAAAATAACCCATTTTCTGTGGTTTCCAAGGATACAGCCACAACTAGAATTGTCATCTGCCAATCTTTTTTATTATTATTTTTAATCTTCACGGGACATTAAAGCAAAACAATGAAAGGGGGAGGGCCAGAGGGAAAGTTGTTCTTGAAAGAAGAAAAGCAGGAGCACTAAAGTATATCATATTGATTCTTTACAGATCAAGTTAAGGAAAATGGCTGAACTGACTCTTAAACTAACACTGGTGCCTCAGAAGATTCTTAATTGAAAACAATACAGGATGCGTCATATTTTGGTTTTATAAAGTCAGGATGGCTAAGTCCTCTAACTCACCAGAGCATAGGACCATTATTCTTCCCTGTCTGATTTTACCTTTTATTTTTAAGAGTTCTACTGACAGTCTCTATAACTACCTTATGAGAATGTGTTAGACTTTTTTTATTTAACCTATTAAATATCTGTTCTACTTTTTTGTTTGCAATAGCACCTTGGTGCCCTTTTAGGGAATTACTTTCTCCATATCTGATAATTTCCAATTAGACAGTAAATTAAGATGCCATAGTCATGGAAGGAATGTGAAACAAAGCAGGCCAGTTAGCATTAATCCTGAGTGAAAAATATCTTGAACCAAGTTTTAAAATTACTGGAAATTATTGGCAATTATTAGCTTTGTAAGAATCCTGGATGAGGCTGTAATCTTCTTCCTAATTTGCCCACATTTTTGTTTTCTTTTTGATTTCTATGTTCTTTGCTAATTCTGCAAATTACTAATATCATTCTAATAATTGTCCATTTTTGCTTACATTAGCCAAAACCAAAAATAATACCAAGTATTATTATTCTAATTTTTAATTTGAGAAAACTGGGACGCTATTAAATTAAATCTTTTGTCCAAGACTAGTCATCTAGTGATGAAATCTGGATTCAAACTCATATCTGCTCCCCCTCGGACTCCCACTATTTGATTTTTATGATTACAAATAAGTTACCTCACTGGCTATACCCCAAGGGAGGACTCCCTTTTTAACAGTAGAATCAAAGAGTGACTCCTGACCAAAAAATTCTCATTGTTCACACTTTCCCTTTTATGGCATGGTGAGCCTATTCACATCTCTGGTGATTTTTGCTGTTTATTCTTTCCACCTGAGTAGGGGGAGGGTGGCAATGATTGTCATGAACTAGGATCATTTCCTTCAGAATGTACAAGTGTCCCTATTTTTTCTTCTCTTCTTTTTTTTTTTCTTAATGTATGTACCCAGGGTGTGGATAAAAGGAGAAATAGGGATGATTAAATTAAAGAATATTGTAAACAGCATAAGCTTTGGAGTCAGGCAAAATTTGAGGTAGGCATAAATTCTGGAACCATACACATTTTTAATGTGTTATTTGTTTTCTATTTATGGGATGTTTAGATTTATTATATTTTTTTGTTGCAACTTAGAGCTTCAGGGAGATTGCTGCATTTGGAGGGAGGCAGCTCTTTAACTGCTACATGGGGTCTGCTTAACATCTTAGAGCTCCCAGGATCAATGATTGCCTTTCTGAATAGCCTCTGTTATTTGACAAAGGCCAAATTTCACCTCCTACACATGTAGAACTGACTTAGGCAGGCTGTAAGTATAGATAGTCAATATTCTTCAAAATTTAAAAAAAAATTTATTTTTATTAATGCAAGATATTTATGCATATTTATGGGGCACATGTGATGTTTTGATACATGAATATGATGTGCAATGATCAAATTAAGGTATTTAGAATATCCATCACATTTATCATTTACTTGTGTTGGGAGCATTTTAAATCTTCTCTTCTAGTTCCTTTGAAATATACAATCTACAGCAGAACCTCTTTAGTTGATGACCTTCCTACATTGAGTACCTCCTTAAGTTAACTTAATTTTCATAGACCAGACAGCACATGTACATGTTGGTACAGTAGGCCTAGTTCCTAATGTGACCACTTCCGTACATTGACTTGTTTGTTACAATCCTTTGGGGAGTCAACTTACAGAGGTTCTACTATATTGCACTTAATTAAGTCACCCTCTTGAATTATAAACACTAGAATTCATGTCTTCTTACTGTATGTTGTTTGTACACCTTAGCCTACCTCTCAAAAGAAGACATACAAATGGCCGACAGTTTATAAAAAAATACTTAACCATCACTAACATCAGGGAGATCCAAATCAAAACCACAGAGAGATCTTACTCCAGTTAGAATGGCTACTACACGTATCAATAAAACAAAAAATAAATGCTGGGGAGGGTACAGAGAAAGGGGAATTGATACACAGTTAATGGGAATATAAATTAGTGGAGTCATTATTGAAAACGGTCTGGAGATGTTTTAAAAAACTAAATATTTTAGTTTAAATTTTTTAAACTAAAATAAACATTTTTTTAAATGTTTTAAAAAACTAAACTACCATACAATCCAGCAATTTGACTACTAGGTATTTATCCAAAGGGAAAGCAATCAGTGGATCAAAGGAATACTTCTGCAAAGGGATACTTCTTTGTTTATTGGGATACTTCTATCGGATACTTAAGGGATACTTCCATGTTTATTGCAGTAACATTCACAGTAACAGAGGAATATTAACTTACATTGATTTATAAAAAGTGGTGTATACATAAAATGGAATAGTATTCAGCTGCAAACAAGAATGAAATCTTGTCATTTGCAGCAACATCAGTGAAACTGAAGGTCATCATGTTAAGTGAAATAAGCCAGGCACAGAAAGATAAATTTTCTCATTTACACGTAGTAGCTAAAAAAGTTAATGTTATGGAGATCTGGATTAGAATGATAGTTATTCTTGAGTTTTCTGTGCCAGGTGAAAATTAGCACCCAGATTAGAGGCTAAAAATACTCTAAGGTTTGCTCCCAAGGACTTACCCTACAGTTTCAGCATGTGGAACCAGGGGTGTTAGTGTGGATTTCTTGGGGTCCCCTTACACCCTATTCATCTACCATCTTCCTCCACAGTGAGTGAAGGGAAGCCTGGTAGGGAAATTCCCTTCTGCTCTTCTTTCAAGCACTCTTTCTTATTGAAATTCATTTCAAATTCAAGTAAATGAATAAAATAATCTTCACTAGTCTTATAGCAGTATACAATATACTGGATTTATTTCAGTCGGTTTTTGGAGCTGTGAGTTAAACATCTGGGTTTAGATCATTTGCATTGATCACATGATTCCTTAACAAGAGTGTTTCTGTTGTTGGGCTGCTATTTTCTCTAGCAGACAAATGAATACGATTATATGCATGTGAAAGAAACTAAGATGTTACTTCCTACTCTCTACATCCTCTTTTTCCTTCTTTTTATTTTTCTTCATGTGTTTATGCATCAGGCTAGAATAAGAAAAAAGAATCATTAAAATACACAATATTGGCTGGTACAAGCAGAGCAAAGTTTAAAATCTAGCTCCATTTATTTCTATCTACTTCCTGAGAAAAATTACTTTTCCTTTATAAATAGTAGTATTCTACTTATTCTACTTGAAATGGTGATAATATATAACTTTTAGTAGTCTCATTAGTGATAAACATGTGCATTGCTCAGAATTTAAAAAGTTGCATAGCAGACAACATGCAACTAGCCAAAATTTACCAGAGGCCTCTCCCTTCTTCATAGTTATTATATTTCAAATTTTAAAATATATATTTTGAATGAATAAAATGTTTGGTTTCTAGCTACCCTTTTTTGTAGACTCTTCATGACATAATGGTTTTATATTAGTTTCCCATTGCAGCTGTAATAAATCACCACAAATTTAGTAGGGTAAAAATGCAAATTTATTCTCTTATAGGTCTGGAGGTTAGGAGAAATAAATCTAATGGGCCAAAAATCAAAATGTCAAAAGGAATATATATGTATTTTTCTGAAGGCTATAGGTTAGAATCTGTGCCCTCACCTTTTCCACCTTTTATAATCCACCTGCACACTTTGGCTTAGGGCCCCTTTCACAACTTCAAAGCTCGTGAAATCTCTCTGATCTCTGATCTGTCTTTACATCTTTTCTCTTCAAAAATATTTTTTTCCCTTTTATAAGGATAGTTGGGATTACCTGGGCCAATTCAGATAATTTAGGATAATTTTTCACTTCAAGATACATACTTCATCACTTCCGTGACGGTTCCTTGACATGTAACATAACATATTTACAGGACTAGGATGTGATATCTCTGGGAGCTGGGGAGAGGAGTGCCTACTATTTAGACTGTTGTAGCATTTTACCTTGTTGCAATATTACCTCCTTTTTGATGAACATAATGTATTTTTCACCAAAATACTTTGTTTATTATTAAGATTATGCTCCTTGCTTTGATTTCCACTGGTCTATTATACTTGGTCTACTCTTTTTACTCCATTGGAATCACTTGGTTTAGATGTGTCTCCTGTGTATAGCACATAGCATTGTGGTTTATTTTGTGATTTAATCCAAATATTTATTTTATTTAGTAGCCCTTTTACATTTTATAATTTCTATGTATAAGGTCATTCACAATGTCATGTAATATTTTTACAATATTTGGAAATGATCATTTGCATTTTTTGTCACCCTGTTTTTGTTTAAGTCTGTAGATAATTTGCTGAGTCCCCAGTACCAATTTTTGTTTTGTTTTGTTTTTTGCCAAAGATTTTCTAATTATTAGTAGATTTCTCAAAAAAGACACATAGATTAAGTATTTTCTGAAACTTTGCAAAGTTGAATTGCCTATGGTCATCACTATGTGGCAAAATACAAAATTCTTGGTCATACTTTCCTTTAATTTGAGGTATTGCTCTAGTATCTCTTTAATGTCTGATGCTTAGCCTAATTTTATTTCTCTGAGAGGGACTTGATTTTTGTACTTGGATTGCCAAAGGATTTTTTCTTTAGTGTTCAAGTTCAATACTTTTGTATTTTAGGTGTTACTTTTCTTTAAAATATAGTGTATTCTTAACTCTGTGTAGAAAAGTTTCTTAATTTAAATTATAAATATTTTCTCTGTTTGCTTGTTTTCTTCCTCCCACCCAAAGAATATTCTTTGACTACTTTAAATATATCAATGTTCTTTTACTACATCAGTTTCTTCTCCCTCCCCTGTTCTAGTATCTATTCCTCTTATCATTTAATATGTTTTTTTATAACTTTATATTTTCTCATGTTTTCTTTTATATATTGTCTTCATTTAAAATTTTTTTTCTGCTCTCATTTCTTTCTTAACTTCATTTCAACTTCTATTTTACTTTTGACTGGCCATCATCCAGGCATCTTTTTCCTAATAGTTTTTCTATTTCTGCTTTGTGGCCTCTCTTAATAGTTAAAATTGTTCATAAAGTTTGATTGTTTTCATTGTAATTTTCGTGTTATATTAAAATTTAATGTTAAGATTTTTTTCCTGCTTTATGATGGGGGGGTTTTTATTTTATTATTTTATAGAAAATTTTGCTATTAATTTTGTTTTTAAACTGTTGTGAAAATCTTTTCTTTCAGTTATTTCTATGAACTGACAAAAAAATATGCAGTATATTTATGATGTACATATTGTTTTGAAAGGTGTATACTTTGCGGAGTGTCTAAAAAGAGCTAATTAACACATGAACTACACATATATTTACGTTTTCTTTTTAAGAGCAGACTTAGGTTCATGATCTGTTTTGCTATAATTTCTGTTTCTATAAAAGAATATTATAGACTAGGTAATTTATAAAGAAAAGAAATGTAAGAAATTCTTACAATTCTGGAGGCTGGGAAGCCCAAGTTTTAAAGGCCATTATCTGGTAAAGGCCTTCTTGCTGTGCCGTTTCGAGGGAGAAGGCGTCATACGGCGAGAGAACAAGAACGGGTCAACTCAGGTCTCTCTTCCTCTTTTCATAGGTCATTAGTCCTATCATGGGGAGTCTAACCCGATGACCTTGTCTAATCCTAATTATCTTCCAAAGGCTTCAACTCCAGTAACTGTCAACATGTGAATCTGAGGAGTAGGTTTTCAACACAAGATTTGGGGGACGTAGTCACATCACAGTATAGTCAAATTAGGAGAAAGGTGCAGAGAATTTTCATTTACCCCCCACCCCACATATGCACTGTTGGTGTTGTACATTCTGTGGTTTTGCACAGATATACAATCACATATATCTGTTATTATAGCATCATATGGAGTAGTTTCACTGTTGTAAAATTTCTCTGCTATTTTTTAAATGAATTCTCTAATGGTATCTGCATGAGGGTATTTTAAGTTCATAACTTTTAGAATACTTATATTGAATTGTGAAATCTATTAAATTTCTCTTTCTAGGCTATTATATTGGCATATTCTACCTAAATGTTAAATATTAAAGTATCTTTTTTGGTTTCTTAAGCAGCAAGGGGATTCTTTTTGTTTTTTTGACTAATTCTCACTCTTAAAATTTTATTAGTTTAAAAGTTTATTTCAATAGATTTATGGGCAAAATGTTTTCTTGTTACATGGATGAATGAAATACTGGCTACATTTGGTGTTTTAGTGTACTCATCACCCAATAGTGTACATTGTACCCAATAGGTAATTTTTCATCCTTAAACTACCTCCACTTTTGATACTCCAATGTCCATTATGTCATTCTGTATAAACCATGTATACCCATATCTTAGCTTCCACTTATTAGTGGGAACATGTACTATTAATATTGGTTTTCTGTTCCTGAGTTGCTTCACGTAGGAAAATGATCTCCATTTCTATTGAAGTTGCTGCACAAGACATTATTCTATTCTTTTTTATGGCTTAGTAGTATTCCATGCTTTATATATGTCACATTTTCTTTACACATTCATCAGTTTATGGTCACTTAGGTTGATTCCACAGTTTTTCAACTGTGAACAGTGCTGTGATAAACATGAGAGTGCCAGAGTCTTTCTGATGTAATGACTTCTTTTTCTTTTTTTAAATTTTATTAAATCATAATTGTGTACATTTGTGCAATCATAGGGCAGAATTGTGCTTCACAATCAGAAATATTTTGATCGTACTATTAGAGATAGCCTTCATGGCATTTTCTTGATCACTATATAAAGACATTGATACTCTACATTTAATAAGTTTCACCAGTACTCTGCTAAGATGCACCATAGGTGTGATCCCGCTAATTGTCCTCCCTCCACCTATCTTCCCCATCCCCTCCCCTCCTTTTCCCTTTTCCCTGTATTCTTGTGCTATAATTGGGTTTTAGCCTTCATATGAAAGCTATAAATTACCTTCATATTAGGGCTGAGTACATTGGAAACTTTTTATTCCATTCTTGAGATACTTTGCTAAGAAGAATATGTTCCAGCTCCATCCATGTAAACACAAAAGAGGTAAAGTCTCCATCTTTCTTTAAGGCTGCATAGTATTCCATGGTATACGTGTAGCACAATTTATGAATCCATTCGTGGGTCGATGGGCATTTGGACTTCTTCCATGACTTAGCAATTATGAATTGGGCTGAAATAAACATTCTGGTACAAATATCTTTATTATGATGTGATTCAGGATATATACCCAATAAAGGAATTATAGGATTGAATGGCAGATCTATTTTTAGATCTCTAAGTATTCTCCAAATATCTTTCCAAAAGGAATGTACTAGTTTGCATTCCCACCAACGGTGTAGAAGTGTTCCCCTTTCTCCACATCCACGCCAACATCTCTGGTTTTGGGTTTTGTTATGTGGGCTAATCTTACTGGGGTTAGATGGTATCTCAAAGTAGTTTTGATTTGCATTTCTCTGATCATTAAGGATGGTGAGCATTTCTTCATGTGTCTGTAGGCCATGCGCC
>CAUYON010070443.1:0-24870 GCA_963573935.1 Arctocebus calabarensis | reverse complement strand
TCCCAGCTACTTGGGAGGCAAAGGCAAGAGACTCGCTTGAGCCCAGGAATTGGAGGTTGCTGTGAGCTGTGATGCCATGGCACTCTATCCAGGGTGACAGCTTGAGGCTCTGTCTCAAAAAAAAAACACAAAAACTTAGTGTCTACAGGTCAATGACCTCAGGCATCCTTATGAATATTACAAAGATTGTATTTTAAATCTGTAAGTCCTAGGCCAGGAGCAGTGGCTCTCATCTGTAATACCAGCACTCTGGGAGGCTGAGGCAGGTGGATCGTCTGAGCTCAAAGGCTTGAGACCAGCCTGAGCCAGAGCAAGACCTCGCTGAGTGTTGTGGCAGGCACCTGTAGTCCCCGCTACTTGGGAGGCTGAGGCAAGAGAATCAGTTAAGCCCAACAATTTGAGCTATAATGTCACAGCACTCTGCTGAGGGCAACAAAGTGAGACTCTGTCTAAAAAATAAAAAAATAAAAATAATAAAATAAAATGAAATAAATCTGTAAATCCCATGAATCACAATGTCACTACAGGGCAAAAGTATACTATGGTTGTTCTAAAACAGATAAGAAAAATTAAAAATTAAAAAGGTATTATGTGTTTTTAAATCTTGTATAAGGCCAGGCATAGTGCCTCACACCTGTAATTCTAGAACTCTTGAGAGGCCGAGGCAGGTGGATTCTTGGAGCTCAGGAATGTAAGACCAGCCTAAGCAAGAGTGAGATCTTCTCTACCAAAAATAGAAAAACTAGACAGATGTCATGGTGGGGACCTGTAGTCTCAGCTACTCAGGAGGCCGAGACAAGAGGATCAGTTGAGCCCAAGAGTTTGAGGTTGCTGAAAACTAAAATGATGTCACAGCACTCCATCTAGAGTGACAGAGTTAGACTCTGTCTCAGGAAAAAAAAAAGATGGTTTCATCGAGCAGCACCTGTGGCTCAAAGGATAGGGCACCGGCCCCAATGCTGGAGGTGGCGGGTTCAAACCCAGCCCTGGCCAAAAAAAAAAAATGGTTTTATAGGTTTTTAGTAAAGACTTTCCTGTTAAAATTTTTTTATCCAGAACATTCAGATAACTATGCTAAAGTGGTATCATTACAGAGCGGTGGGCCCCAACCATGTTAGTACAAGGGACTAATTTCATGAAGACAATTTTCCCAGAGGGTGGGAGTGGGGGGATGACCGGAGGTGATGCTCAGTCAGGGGTGCTGAGTAACCGGTTCCTAACGGGCCACGGCCAGAAAGGGTCACAACCTCCAATATAATTATTTTTTTCAAAACCAATAGGAAAATAACATCCTCCTTAACATGAAAAGGTTATAAATATTTTTTCTAATAAATAAAAATCTCCTATCCATAAAAAGAAAAGAAAATTCTGACACGCACTGCAATATGAACGCCCCCTGAGGATATTGTGCTAAGCGAAATAAGCAGTCCCAAAAAGGTAATTAATTACTGCATGATATACTTTTATGAATCAGAGTAGACAAATTCATAGAGACAAAGTAGAATCACGGCTGCCAGAAGCTAGGGGAGAGGGAAATGAGGAGTAGCTAGTTAATGGGTGTGGAGGTTCAGTCTTTAAGACTAAAAGACTTATGGACAGTTGCTGCACAATAACATCAATATACTTAACACTGCTGAATTATACACTTAAAAATGGTTAAGCTAGTAAATTTTATGTTTTATATATATTTTACCACAATTACAACAAAAATTTAAAAATAAAGGGGACGGCGCCTGTGGCTCAAGGAGTAGGGCACTGGCCCCATATACCAAAGATGGCCAGTTCAAACCCCACCCTGGCCATGATCTACAAAAAATAAAAATAAAAATATCTGTCCTCAGCTCAGCGCCCATAGCTCAGTGGTTAGGGTGCAGGCCACATACACATAGGTCGGCGGGTTCAAACCCAGCCCAGGCCTGCTAAACAACAACAACAACAAAAACAGCCGGGCGTCGTAGCAGGTGCCTGTAATCCCACCTACTTGGTAGGCTGAGGCAAGAGAATTGCTGAAGCCCAAGAGTCTGACGTTGTTATGAGCTGTGATGCCCTGGCTCTCTACCGAGCGTGATATAGTGAGACTCTGTTTCAAAAAATAAAAATAGGTTTGGCGCCTGTGGCTCAAGCAGCTAAGGCGCCAGCCACATACACCTGAGCTGGTGGGTTTGAATCCAGCCTGGGCCCGCCAAACAACAATGATGGCTGCGACCAAAAAAATAGCCGGGTGTTATGGCGGGCGCCCGTAGTCCCAGCTACTTCGGAGGTGGAGGCAGGAGACTCGCTTGAGCCCAGGAGTTGAAGGTTGCTATGAGCTGTGATACCACAGCACTCTACCCAGGGTGACAGCTTGAGGCTCTGTCTCTAAATAAATAAGTAAATAAATAAATAAATAAATATTAAAAAAAAAAAATTCTGTCCTCCATTACTGTAATCATAGTCTACCCAAACTAGCTAAGGAGAATCTCCCTCAATTTCTTTTGAAGGCAAGTAGCATGGTGATTAAGAGCAGACACTTAAAAGCTAGACTGCATGAGTTTAAAATCCTGGATCTACTATCCTACAGCTGTAAAACTGTGAGTAAGTTACTTAACCTTTCTGTGCCTAAGTTGTCTGACCTGAAAATAGGGGTAACAGTAGGATGGCTATGAGGAATAAGTACAACAACACAATACCCAACAGATATTGCTATTTATTACTAAGCCACAGACTTCCACCTATCTTTCAGGTCTTTAGTAAATCCTAAACTCATTATATTCTTCTGTAGTGCTAAACTCCATACTCCCTCCTTGTCTAACGTCACAGATTGGCCACTTGGAAAACTCTTCTTTTTTCATTCCTTCGATATATACTTGTGGTCACTGGATTCCAGTCTCTGCTCGCTACACTTTTCATGTTATAGGTGACTTTATCCAAGTTCACATCTTCTACTGCTAACTCAAGCCAGGTATTGCCTAAGTTGTCTGACCTGAAAATAGGGGTAACAGTAGGATGGCTACAAGGAATAAGTAAAACCCCCAGGGGCAGGGTCCCTTAAGAACTATGGAACTGGTGGCGATCTACTGAATAAAGTTAAAAGGGTGAGAGAAAAAGAGACAGTACACACAGAATAGTTTTCAAAGGTGGGAAACACAGAGACCACCACTAACTTATAGGGTTCTAACAAATGGCCCTGAGTGCTTGTTCCACTCAGCTTTTATTGAAGGCTATTATCTCATTAGGCCAGAGGGTAAGCTGAGGAAGGGAACAAAAATGGGGCAGTTTCTCTGAGTAAACATGTTAGTTCTTATTCTATTTATAACCATTAACTTTAAAGGTCTGAGCAGCCTTGGGAAATCCAAAACCTGAGCCTTGTGTGGAAGCAATCTCCAGTCTGTGGTCACACACACAGATTTCTGGGGGGAGGTTAAATCCCTATAGTCCTCTGTGGAAAAGACACCCTGACAGTGTAAGGCTCCTCTGAAGAATCAGTAGAGCAGAAAAATTCTCCTCTGATCTTCTCCCAGAGGTGTCTTCCTCTGTGATTGCCCTCCTGCCGTAACTCAGGGCTCGAGGTGTTCCCTTGACCTCTGCGCTGGCCATAATACAGATCCCCACAATGGGTTGTTTTGACTGTTGACTGGGCAGGGGATGGCCTGGTTAATGTTCCTTCCTAGGCCTTGCACGCTGCTTCCTTCTATAGCCATTACTTCTTCAGAGTGTTTAGAGACCTAGCAGGGGTATTTGCAAGCTGTATCCCTTACAGGCCAGGCTTCTAATAAAAGCAGGAACTGCTCAGGTAAGTAATTTAGCTGCTGGTTTAAAAGAAAGCTAGCTAAACTGTTTTTATTCCACCTTGCTCAGCTTATTTCTCGGTTTTGCCTTTTTTTCTGGGGCTGTTTTCCCTTGCCCAGAAGGGGCTCTTCAGTCCCCATTCTCCCTGCAGAAATCTCACTCCTAAACTCCAAATCTTACATTCAAGTATCTACTCAATTGAACTGCTGCTGGGATACGAGGAAAAAAAAGTATCTACTGAACATCAACTTAATATCCCTTAGGGACCACAAACACAGTGTGCCCAAAACAAACTCAGCATCTTTGCCCTAAAACTCAATGTTTCTTCCCCAGATAACCAGTAATTTAAACACAAAATGTAGACTCCTTCCTTCTCATAAACCTCCTAAATTTGATGAGATACCAAATTAAGTTTATTTGATTCTTTAAGTATCTCTTAAATCTTTCTTTTCCCTTTCTACACTGTACCTAACTAACCTTAGCTCAGGCCCTCAATATTTAGATTTTACTGCTAGCCCCTGCTTTTGTTATTACCCTCTATAAGACATGCTTTGTGGTGTCTGCTAGCTCATAACCCTCCCATCTTCTCAGAACATGACCCCTCTACTTCCTGGCAGCCCAATCACACACACAGGGATTAAGACCTTATGGTCGACTTTATAGCAGCCAATCTTAATGGAATCAGGACAAGGGTCTCCTAACTTAACCTGAGCAATGAGCTTCTCCCTCCTTCTTAAAAATCTGGAGCTGGGATTCAGATATGTTCCCAAGCAGCCTTGGAGTATGCCTGCAATAGTAACATTAGGCAACTATAAGAATGCAATATTTCACCATATGGGCAAAGATATACAGAAAAAGAAGCAAACATAAGCAGATACATAGGGCAAAGCAAAGTAAAGCAAAGAGACAGGAGTTCCTCCTTAGCTTTCCAGTCTATTCCATACCCTTATATATTCATAATAAACTATCCCTCTTTTAATTTATGATGCCTTATTCTCCCCCTTGCAGTTAAAAGGACTTTGACTTATTTGACTTAACATATTTTCTCCTTATTTAAACCTTTATATGCTGCCAGAAGGTGGCCCTCCTAAAACATTAATTCAATCTTTAACTTCTTACACTCACCATCTTTCAGTGACTCCCTATGGCTTTAATCTCTTGATAACTTTCCAATTCCTCACAAGACAGGGCTTACCTTTCCAGTCTCCTATCACATAGGCTGAAGGCACGGCCCTTTAGCCTGGGGCAACGGAGTAAGACTCTATCTCGCCCCACCACACACACACAAATATATATAAAATAAAATTGTTAAAACTCTAGCCAGGGTCCTGTAGCTAGCTGGAGCCCCATTTACACTCAAATTCCCCTGCTTTGAAGCTCTTTCCACTGCCAATAACCAGCATAGTTGAAACCACTACCAGACAAGAAATTGAAAGATGTGAGCTCTGGACCCAAAACTACCAATATTTTGCTAAATAACTACAGGTGTGTTGTTTAATATCTCTGCATTTCTACTGTATAACTACAAAAAGGGAATGGGAGGACAATGAAAAATTTTAAACACTATATAAAAACATAACACATTGATTTCTTAACTTCTAAACTCATTTTCTCTTCTTCTAAAAATCAATTTAAATTCTTTGCAACATTCTATATCTTCCTAGAAATATTTCTGTGTGAAAACACATATAATTTCCTTGAGTTCAGCAGTTCTGTATAGCATACATGATTCTGTCATTAACTCTACTCTTGATTTCTAACCATGCATTAATTTCATGTCATTAGCTACATAACTCTCTGTGTATAATTTTCCCCCACTTCAATCTTCCTGTTGTCTTAGTGTTGCTACCATTTCAATAATAATTCCCAAAGTTTCAAATACCAATGAGAAACATGTTGAAAAAGCTCCTGCTGAGGGATTAATCTTGGATGAGGCAAAGAAGGAATAAAGCAGGTTGAAAGTAAGACAGAGCTGTGTGGAAGCTGGAGAATGTATGCTCTGAAGACTGACTCATTTCCATTTATATAAACAAAGTTTAAACTTAAAGACCAAAGACAACTGGTCTGAAAAATCAAGGTGATTTGTTGAAGGCAGAATCAGAATGCAAATGGACAAGATCTAGGTTGAAGGCTAAATGCCATGGTACTCCAGCATGGACAACAGAATGAGACTGACTCAGAAAAAAATAAAACAAGAAAAACAGCCAATGCAAAATGGCATGAACGTCCAAAAAGACAAAATGCCTGCTGTGGGAGGTCAAAGCACAAATAAGTTGATAAGGCCTTCTTCAAAGAAGGGCAGTTCAAAGTGGGGAGTCAGCACCCAGAGCAAATGAGGAGGATATAAACATATGAGGGAAAAGGTAAAAGATGAGGACTCAAACTCAAAGCAGGGAGAAGGGAACATCCCTACAAGGAAAGAGGCAACAGAGATGACAGACTGGTAACATAAAAATGTATAAATACAAATAATGTAAGTAAATGTATCAATAATGGTGAAAGTCAGCTTTCTCCCTGTTGAAGAAAACTAGAGTAAGTCCTATGGTGTTATCTTGGAATTAAACATGTAAATTTGAACTTAAAGATTTGATTATATAGAAACAGAAAAATGAATACAGCAATATGTATACGTACATACATATAGATCCTCTGTTCACTGTGAGGGCCTGCAAACAGTGACGAACCAACAGCAATGCACACCTAGGACCCAGATCTTTCTAAATACTTTTTAAATACCCTAAAAGTGACCAGGGATCCATAAAGAAATGACTGATTCTAGGAATGGAATAGGGAAACTATAAAGGTAAGCCTGAAATATCCTGTTAGGCCAGAAAACAAGGATGTACTTAAAGTATGATGGGACAAGCAAAAGGACACAGAAACCAGCTTGAAGGGACTTTTACTGGCCAAATCTGAAACAATTTGAGCATTAAATAATAGTGATGGCTTACCACCCACTGAATAAAACAGAAATTATGAATCGCTACAGATAAAAATAAATGAATACTATAATCTCAGCACTTTGGGAGGCTGAGGTAGGAGGATCACTTGAGGCCAGGAGTTCAAGACCAGCACAGCAAACATAGTTAGACCTTGTCTCTAAAGAAAAAGAAAAACAAAAATTAGCCTGGTAAGGTGGCATATGGCTGTAGCCCTAGCTACTTGGGAACTAAGACAGGAGGATTGCCTGAGCCCAGGAGCTGTGACCATGCCACTGCTCTCTAAGTCAAAGTGGCAGAGTGAGACCCTGTCTCAAAAAATAAATGAATATTGAATGAGAAAACAGAGATATTTGTATAACTTCAAGGTATATCTTTGCAATATGTAATATTAATTGCAATGAAATAAAGGGTAACTTTTATGGTGAAGAAATGTGGGCTCTGGAACCAGAACTACCAGGCATCAAGTGACCAAAGATAACATCATCAATAACAGAATAAATACAAATCACAAACCACCAGGTAAGATGCAATGAGAAGACTACATCACTTCTATAATATTCCTGGAAAAGATACATAATCTAAACCTAATCATGAGGGAAATCCAAATTGAGTGAAATTCTATAAAATAACTCATCAATACTCTTCAAAATGTCACTATCTGAAAAAGACTGAGAAACTGTTCCAGAAGGAGACTAGAGAGATAATAACAAAATGCAACATGTGATTCTTTTTCTACAAAGGACATCATTGGATTAGATGGTAGTAATATATTTGTGTAGTTTTATTCTGATTATAGAAGACAATGTCCTTGTTGGTAGGAAATACATACTGAAGTATTTGGGGGGCAATGGAGCAACAACTTACCTCACAAATAATTTAAGAAAAGAAAAATTCTTTATATATCCAACTTCTCAATAAATCTGTTATTGTGCCAAATATACACACACAGAGAGCAAGACTTCTACTGTGTGTCCCAAAGATCCCTTCTCAAGTCGCTATACATAGGGAAACTAGGAAACTGCACCATAATGTACCTTTATTTACAAAATATTCATTATAAAATTTTACAAAGAGTTCCCAACATGTAGAGAATATTTTGTAAATGCTTTTGGGGATGGATGACTATTTTATAAATAAAGGTACATATAGCTACAATTTCCCATTTTCCCTACGTATGACTTTAGGGGTGACTGCCCAGGGTTCATAAATCATGTGGAATGGTAGGGTCAAGTTGTCTAAACCTTGTTTTTCCTTCTGCATGTGGCATATTCTGATCCTACTTCATAAGAGGAATACAAAGAGGTCCTGATGGTAAACCTGGCTAACAAAAGCAACCATTTGGACTAGGGGCAGTGGCTCACAGCTGTAATCCTAACACTCTGAGAGGCCAAGGCGGGTGGATTGCTTGAGCTCCAAGTTCGATACTAGCCTGAGCAAAAAGCAAGACTCCGATCTCTACTAATAAATAGAAAAACTGAGGCAAGAGGATTGCTTGAGTCCAAGAGTTAGAGGTTGCTGTGAACTATGACGCCACAGCAATCTACTAGGGTTACAGCGTGAGACTCTGTCTCAAAAAACAAATAAGTAGATAGATAGATAGATAAATAGAGAGATAGATAGAAGCAACCATTTGTTCAATTCATACATAGCAAGTCTTGTGCCAATTCTTCTAAGTCCATTATCAATAACAATCACCTTTGTTCAAGCTCATCTTTTCCTACATATCCTGAAAAGAAGAATGGTACCCAATTACTAAAGTTGTGATACCCCCCCATTAATCTATCCTCACATTTGCACATTTATACCTATTCAACTGAAACTTATTTTCAGTCCTGAGAAATAATGAAACATATACACTTAGTAACAGAAAAAGAAATTATGCCACTCTTCTCTAAAAACGGCACACGTTAGTACACTCTAGAATCTCCTAAATGTCAAAAAATAGGTCTCCCCTTTCAATTTCTCTTTTTTTTAAGCCTAATATTATGTTCACTCTGATTTCTTTCTCTATCTCACAAAAAGATTTTCATTATTTTTAGCATTAAGCAGTATCTAATATTTCTTTTCTTAAATGCACTTGCATATATTAAAAATATACATACCTCATCTACAAAGTTAATAGCATCAAACCAATCTTGAAGTGCTTCAAGGCAATATCTAACAACATTCCGGGTATATTCTTGAGTTTCCTAAAATAACAAATATAGGTAAATTTTATAGTAAATAAACATGTATATTTTCAACATCAACTTACTTATAGAACACAACAATAATTATATGCACTACATATATAACAGCAAAATGATTTCAAGATGACCACTATATCTGCCATTTCAAGAAACCATTCCTTAATAAACCAACAACAAATATGAAAATTAAAGAACACAGTAACACAATATACTTCCTTTTATACATTTCTAAAAGCAAACAAAAGCTGAAATAGATTTTAAGTAGAATTAAATCAAGTTCCATTTCAAAAAACTGCCAAAATATTATAAATTCCCTAATGTTATTGTTTAATGGGTACAGAGTTTCTTTTGGGCTGATATAAAAGTATTGGAAATGGGTAGTAGTGATGGATGTACAACACTGTGAATACACTTAATGTCACTGAACTGTACGCCTAAAAATGGTTAAAGGGGCAAGTTTTACATTATGTATACTTTACACAGTAAAAAAGGGAGGGCAGAACATATGAGTACTGTAAGTAGCCTATGAATATCTTTGCTTAAAACAGAATTTGGTAAAAGAAAAAAATTCATGTGCCTAAAAGGAGATCTACATAAATAACCAGACCTGTCAGAAATGTCAAACTGTTAAGACTATATGTAACAAAGTTGTGAATCATGTGCATTTAGAGAACAGCTGAACTAACGAAGAAAATATAAATCTGCTTAGAGAAACACATACATTTAAAGATAAATGGAAGACAGACCCATAATAACCTATGAGGAAGAGCAAGATTTACTATACCATTTCCCTTTTCTTTTTTTTTTTAAGAATACAATAGACTGAGAAGGTCAAATAGTTTTAAATGAGTTGATTAAGTCATCTGAGTAGAAAGACGCTGAGCCAAGACTAGAATCCAGGGCTTTAAAACATTTCCATGTCCAGCATGCTTTTAGCTCAGGCTAACAGGCTGGATTTCCTAGGGTCCATATATCAAAATCTTAGTCAAGTTTTTAACTTAATAGAGTCAAGGGATTCCATTTTTCTGGACTGCCCAAGGTTTCTGGACACCTATCAAACCAATGCTTGTATTAGATACAATATATTAAAAGCTAGAAGTTTTGTGAAATTTATACAAATTTTGTGCTTGGAATCTTAGAATTATAAACTTTACTGAAGACTCTCCTACCCCTTAAAAGAAAAGAAGCATTGGACAACTGATAGTAGGTAAAATGAAAAAATTAATAATGAATGTGAAGAATTACTATTAATAGTTCTTTGAAACTTATAGTAGTTCCAAAGACTATTCACAATAGGGGCAGTCTGTGAAGATCTGATAATACAGATGAGTTCCAACTTACCTAAGAAAATAATTACCCACTGGTCAGCTTTCACAAAGCTGAATTCAATTTGAAACAGAATTAAACATTGTACGTTGTGTATAAGTAAATAAACCCATTTTCACAAACCTTTGCCTTACATAATTTTGTTTTCTTTTTTTTTGAGACAGCGCCTCAAGCTGTCGCCCTGGGTAGAGTGCCGTGGCATCATAGCTCACAGCAACCTCCAAATCCTGGGCTCAAATAATTTTCTTGTCTCCGCCTCCCAAGTAGCTGGGACAACCAACAGGCGACTGCCACAACACCCAGCTATTTTTTGGTTGCAGCATCATTGTTGTTTGGCTAGCCCTGGATGGATTCGAACCAGCCAGCTCAGGTGTATATGGCTGGCGCCTTAGCCACTTGAGCCACAGGCACCGAGCCTACATAATTATTTTTACAGACAATACAGGAATTAACAAAATATTTCCAACATACCCTAACTTTACAATGTGATAAGAGCCCCCACATTGGCTGTGCACAGGCCTCAAGTTCAGCAGCAAAGGCAGCATAGTAGGTTTGAGATTCAAATTCCACATGTTCATTTAGCTCCCGCTTGTTTAAATTCATACCTTGCAAAAATTAAAGCAGACATAAACCTTGTCAAATGAAAGCAAGCATTCAGATTGAAAATCAAGTAAAACATTTCCCAGTCACAAATATGCACATAAATGCATAAACGGCATAGTACATACAGAAATAAGTACGTTATTTAAAATGATCTAGTCTTTTTGGAATTTTTTTATAAACTACAAACACCTTGTGATTTGTCTCTTCCATAACAAATGTAATATCTTTAAATAAGAAAATCAAAATAATTTTAATTAATGTTAGTTGAAATTTTTACAAAAGTGTTAGGTATCTTTAATGGAGCATAGATTTCACTTTTCTAGATTAATGTTTTAAGATAATCAAAAACTTACACACCTGTTTCCTTTTAATAATTTGATATTTTCCAATTCTGTTTTTACTATTTATTAAAGTACTTACAAATAACAATTATTTCAAATAATGAGACATTTATGTGTATGAATAGTACTTACAAATAACAATTATTTCAAATAATGAGACATTTATGTGTATGAATAGATGTACTATTAAATTTTAATCAGTACTTAATAGTTTAGCAACAGGCATTTTGTAAACCAAAAAAAATTAACAAAAAGGGTAAAAATTCATACCTTGAAAGAAAGATACAAAGTTCATCCATGTAACTAACAAACCATGATCCTCCAAAAATCTCTTAGCAACACTTTGATGAGAAAGAATATTAATAAAATCACTAACAAGAGGCCAGTAAGTGTTATTCTTCAGTAATGCTTCTCCACAGTTTACTACCACATGTAAACTATTTTCTTCATCTAAAAAAGACACATAGCCCAAAATTAAGTAAATACGTTTTTAAAAAAACTTAACCAATGACATACACTATTGTACACTTTAAAACCAGGAGACACCTAAATTCAAGCCCCAGCCCACCATTTAATACCTAATACGGCTTTAGACATGTTATTTAGACTCTCTGAATCAATTTCCTGGTCTGTAAAATGAAAAATAAAAAGATGTATATTAAGGTAATTAAACAGAACATTAAAAATGCATTTAGCAGATTATAATAGTAATTATTACTACATATGCAACATATTAGATGATACTGATCTAGCTATTTTATAAAACATTATTTTCTTGATTCTGATAACAATACAATATTTTCAGTTCTAATAGTTAAAACATTTTTATCCCTCATTCCATCTGATGAAATATGTATGATTTTAAATGACATATTTGCTTTCTTCTATCCAAAGAATATGTAAATATGATTTTTAGCAAAGAGTATTTCAAAGATAAAAGAAAAAAATATACATAAACTTCATAAGCCTTAAAAAAAAAAAAAAAACCATAAATTAGGCTTGCAAATTCTTTATAATCAAAAATTAGCTCTGTTGGCCAGGTGCAGTGGCTCAGGCCTATAATTCTGTCACTCTGGGAGGCCTAGAAAGGAAGATCCCTTGGGCTCGGGAATTCAAGACTAGCCTGCGCAAGAGCAAGATGCCATCTCTACTAAAAATAGAAAAGGTAGCTGGGTATTGTGGCAGTCTATAGAACGAAGATCACTTGAACCCAGAAGTTTGAGGTTGCTATGAGCTAGGCTGAAGCCACATTACTCTAACCTGGGCAACAAAGATTCTGTCTCCAAAAAAAAAAGAAAACGATAGCTCTCTTAACCTATTCCAATTACCTGATTCACTGGATTAAGGAGACCTTTGTTTTCAATATAAAGCATACTATTACCGGCTCAGCGCCCATAGCACAATGGTTATGGCGCCAACCACATACGCCAACAATTGCAGGTTCAAACCCAGCCTGGGCCAGCTAAATGACATTTGCAACAAAAAAAAAGCTGGGCATTGTGCTGGGCACCTGTAGTCACAGCTACATGGGAGGCTGAAGCAAAAGAATCACTTAAGCTCAAGAGTTTGAGGTTGCTATTAGCTGGGACGCCATGGTACTCTACCAAGGGTGACATAGTAAAACTCTGTCTCAAAAAAAAACATAAAACAGGGGATGTTCAAGATTAGTAGCCTATTCCCTAAAGTATATGGTTACCCCAAGTCCATTTTTGTTTTTTTCATAATATTTGCTCTTTTTATAATTATAAAATGGAAATCAAAAGTATACGAACTAATGAAATATGAATGCATAAAGAGAGATATTACAGAAACTGGACCAAATGCTTTTGAAAGACAATAAAAGTAAGGTCTAGAGAATCACATGAGCCCAAGAATTCAAGGCTGCAATGAGTTATGATTGTGCTACCACACTCCAGCCTGGGCAACAGAGAGAGATCCCATCTATTTTGAAAAAAAGAAAAAGTACCAGGGAAAAAAAGCTTAAAAACCTTTGGGCAGAAAGAAAATCACAAAAGCCTGTAAGTACTTTACACTCAGATTACTTCACAAAGATCTTTATAATCTATCTCTATTTTACGTAGACTAAAATTAGAATTCACAGATAATATTTTACAGATATGGTATATATAAGAAGAATAAGAGAGAACTCCAATTAAAGAAACTATATTCTGAAAGTGCATTACTCAAAATTAGAAGATTAAAGAATGAACACACATTTCTGTATTTTAAATTGAAACCAAATGTTTAAAGCATATACATATCATTTTTTAAATGATTCCTCACTTTAACCAACTTAATCAACTAACTGCCTACCTGTCAAACTCATCAGTGAGGAGAACCTCTACTGTACCTCTAAATATCCACACGTTAAATTTAGGTTTCAGCCCTAATTATTTCACACAACTCTTAAGTGTAACAAGTATCTCAATAGATGAGTAGTATACAACTCAACGAAGTAATAAGGGTGAGGGCACCTTTAACACATTCCCCACATCTGAGATTCTGAAATGCAGCCCCCAACTAACAACTACTGCCACTGGGGGTAAGTCACTGATATTAAAGGGACTGCATTGAGTGATGTTGGGATTATTTTCAATCAAAAATTGAGGATCATTGTTCTATTAATATTTAATTGAAACCAGAAGATCAGTAAGCAGAATATAATTAATAAATCACTATTTTCCTGTCACTGCCTTAAATATTACTGTTCTTGTGAAAAACACCATTGAATCTTAAATGGAATAAAATGATTAGGACTTCTACTTTTACCTAAACTGGTACTTTCTACAATACAGATATAAACAGCAATGATTCCATATTAAATGAAATTCATTCATCAATAATTACTGAGCACCTACTGAGGGTGAGGTACTCATCTAAGCTCTGAGAAGAAAGCAGTAAATAAGTCAAGACTTACACGGTTTCTCTCTACTGAGATTAATATCTAAAACAGTGTGATATGGACTGTAACATGGGAAAAGTACAGGGAGTAAGAACAACAACTAAAGCTAGACTACAATTCAAGAAAAGATTCTCCTGAGGAAGTGATGTTTAAACTATGACCTATAAAATACAGTAGGAATTAAGATTAACCAGATAAACTAGGGATGGGGAGCAAATGGAATTCTGGGTAACAAAGTAGTATGCATGAAAAGGCTGGCATCGCTTAGGCAAGGAATGAAATGGGACAAATGAGATGAGAGGGCCTTATAAAGCAGCTTCAGGAGTTTAGTGTTCACATGAAGAGAATGGCAAGCCGCTACAAAGGTTTTGAGGGAAGGAACATGATCAGATGTGTAGTGTTAAGAGTGACTGTAGAAAGTTGGTAGTAACTAGAAAACAGAGTTCTAGAGATGGCAGGCAATGGCTGGAGCTAGGGTAGTGGCATGAAGAAACAGAGATGCAAGAGAGTCACTATGTAGGTTTAAATGACAGAGTGGTGATGTCTCCTGTATCTTCAAGGAGTAAAAACAAGTCAAAGATAACTTCCAAATTTTTAGGTTGGACAACTGTTTTCTTGTTTTGTGATGGAGTCTAACTCTATCATGCTAGGTAGAATATGGCGGTATCATCGTAGCTCAGTGCCACCTCAAACTCCTGGGTTCAAGTAACCCTTTTCCCTCAGCCTCCCAAGTATCTGGCACACACAGGATAGCGAGCTAATCTTTCTATTTTTAGCAAAGATCATGTCTTGCTTGTGCTCAGGCTGATCTCAAACTCCTGAAAGTAAGCAATCCACCCACTTCAGCTTCCCAGAGTTCTAGAATTACAGGTATGCACCACCATGCCCGGCCCAGGCAAATGTTTAGACAGTGGTATCAAAATACAAGCTCGAGTATCAGAGGATAATGGAAAGGAAGCCAGCCTGAATATGAGTTTTTGCTGTTGACATTGTGTGTTTGAAGGTTAGTAGACATCCAAAGAATAGAGTTTAATAAGTAGTTTGGTATGTGGAGCCAAAGAGCAATCTGGAATTACTAGACTTACAGATATTCCTATGGTTATGCAACACATAGTTTTAAATTCCATTTTACACAGACTGTTTTCTAGGACAAATTCTAAAATTTCAGAGGCACGTAAAATCACTATAAGTTCTTTGGAATCACAAAGCAGTATGTTGTGGAAATGAAAGTAACAAAAGACTAAATAAAAGGTAGAGATCATATATGTACTACTAGAAAGTTTTTTCCTTTTAGTGTTCAACTATTGCTATGACCATGTGAATTCTCATTTTATCTCCTGTATTTATTAACATTATAGATAAAATTTTAAAATACTATCTAAACGATAGTATAAACCAAGGCTGGACTATTAAAAAATAAAGAGAAAATTGTAATAGTTATGGCTAGTTATAAGTAGTTCGATATACTTAAAGCTCATTCTAATACTCTGGAAGTAAAAATGGAGATGGCCAGGCATTATGGTAGGCACCTGTAGTCCCAGCTACTCAAGAGGCTGAGGCAGGAAGATCACTTGCGCCCTGGAGTTTAAGATTGCTGTGACCTATGACACCATAGCACTCTAGCCAGGGGAAACAAAGTGAGACACTGCCTCAAAAAAGAAAAAGATAATTGCATAAAGGAAGTACATATAGACAGTAACTAACACCATGTAATATGACTTCAAAAAAAACAGGAAAAGGCTTGGCACCTGTGGCTCAGTGGGCTAAGGCGCCAGCCATGTACACCTGAGCTGCTGGGTTCAAATCCAGCCTGGGCCGCCAAACAACAATGACGGACGGCTGCAACCAAAAAATGGCCGGGCGTCTCTAGTCCCAGCTACTTGGGAGGGAGAGGCAGGAGACTCGCTTGAGCCCAGGAATTGGAGGTTGCTGTGAGCTGTGATGCCACAGCACTCTACCAGGGTGACAGCTTGAGGCTCTGTCTCAAAAAAAAAAAAAAAAAAACAGGAAAAGTGAAAAAAGCAGAGACAGCAGGACTAAGCACCAAGAAACACCAACATTGACAGGGCACGTAGAGAAGAGTGCAGGGTCACAGAAAGAGCACAGAATCAACAATGGAGAAATGCTATTAAAAACCAAGCACCAGCCACATATACTGAGGGTAGGGGGTTCAAACCCAGCCCAGGACAGCTAAACAACAATGACAACTGCAACAAAAAAATAGTTGGGCATTGTGGTGGGCACCTGTAGTCTCAGCTACTTGGGAGGCTGAGATAAGAGAATTGCTTGAGCCCAAGGGTTTGAGGTTGCTGTGAGCTGTGTCGTCACAGCACTCTAACAAGTGCAACATAGAGAGACTCAGTCTCAAAAAAAAAAAAAAAAAAAAAAAAACAAGCAAGATAAAGTCTGACCACCAGCCTTCCATTTATAAATGTAGTTTTTAAAAAGGGTAACCATATAATTTATTATATGAACTCGGACATTTTGGGAATAAAAAGGACTATTTAATAACAACAGGCATAACATGAGACCATTCTGGGAGAAGGATATGCTACTTGAGTCATGGACAATTCTGTAAAAAGCAACTTCAATAAAATGAAGGGAGAGGACACTGGATTGAGGTAGGCTAATGAGGAACTGGAAGGTAGGGAAATAAACATAAAAACTGTCTCAGGAAAGCTGGCTAAAAAAATAAATGGAAGACAGACCACCTTTTTCCCAAAATTCTTTCTTAAAGAGAAAATGTAAACCACATATAATAGCCCAGCTAAATCACTTAGTCAAGAAAATAGACTACAGGTTCTTTTCAAAAGAGCAGATACAACTAAATTTTAGGTTTTCCAGTTTATAAATAAAAAAAATTATTTTTGTGAAAAGTCTTTCCTGATATACAATTCTATATAAGAATATCATTGACACAGCTGAAGGACAACAGACATTGTTTCAAAAAAGAAAAAGCAATATAAGTAGAAAGAAAGGTCATAAAGTTAAAAAAAAAAAAAAACACAAAGCAGCTTTTAAATTTTGCTTTAAAAAAGGAAAAAGGTATAATCCTTAAGGTAAATAATGTATTATGCTTCCCTTGTATCTACAATGAGAAGGCACAGTCATATACTAGGTCAGAAAAAGTACAGGCTTTTTTTTTTTTTTTTTTTTTTGAGACAGAGCCTCAAGCTGTCACCCTGGATAGAGTACTATGGCATCACAGCTCACAGCAACCTCCAATTCCTGGGCTCAAGCAAGTCTCTCCTGCCTCCGCCGCCCAAGTAGCTGGGATTACAGGCGCCTGCCAAAACGCCCGGCCATTTTTTGTTTGCAGCCACCATTGTTGTTTGGCAGGCCCGGGCTGGATTTGAACCCGCCAGCTCACACAGGCGCCGAGCCAAGTACAGGCTTTTTAAGTTAAATATCCAGCTTCACCACTGAGGGCTGATAAAACCACAGATCATTGACTCCCTAAGCCACAGTTGCTTCATCTATAAAACAGAGACAACAATATCTATTTCAAATAATTATTGATGGCTAAATGCAGTATGTGTAAAGTACTAAGAAAAGAGCCTGGCATACAGTGAGTGCTCAAACGATGGTAGCGATCATAACTGGACAGCTGTCATTATATATAAGGAATTCTGCCCCGCACTGAGCATACACGTGTTATCAGAACATGGTGTCTACGAGAGTAGACAGAACATCAGTGTAACAAGAAAACAGGAACTGATATGTACAATGAGACAACAGTGAAACAAGTCAAGGCTCAACTACAAGGCTCCCCTCAAAGAATGAAAGTTCTAAGATTTAATATGAGGCATTAATCAATATTTGTTGCTATTTTTAAAGTTTAGCTCTAGGTGCCAACAAGTGAAGATGCAATACTATCACGGTAGGCCTGCCTGGCTGTATTCTGGTCAAAAACAAGGGTCCTAACATCAGAAGACACAAAATCCTTCTGAATCTGTCAGTGACTAGTTGTATAATTATGGCAAATGACTTTCCTAAGCCTCAGCATGCTATCTTTAAAGCTAGGCTAATAATAATGCTAATCTCAGAGAGCTGTTCAAAAGCTTAACTGAGACAACATAAGCATACTATTCAATATGCTGATACATGTTCAAATAATAAGTTATTTAAATAAATATTCAAATAATAATAAATTATTTAAGGAAGATAAAGTTAAGGTGAAAAATCTTAGGGAAATGAGAACAAGAAGAGAAACGGAAATATTTTCAGGTTGAGGAATAACAACCGTATAGTGGACACAAAAGAGAAAAATAGAAGTTCTTCCTAAGGGAATATAGAACAGTTAAGATTTATCCCAACTTCTAAATTATGGAAGTATACACACATAAAAATTTCTAAGGCTGGCTCGGCACCTGTGGCTCAACAGACTAAGGCACCAGCCACGTACACCTGAGCTGGTGGGTTCAAATCCAGCCCGAGCCCGCCAAACAACAATGACAGCTGCAACCAAAAAATGGCCGGGCGTTGTGGTGGTCGCCTGTAGTTCCAGCGACTTGGGAGGCAGAGGCAAGAGACTCGCTTGAGCCCAGGAATTGGAGGTTGCTGTGAGCTGTGATGCCACAGCCCTCTATCCAGGGTGACAGCTTGAGGCTCTGTCTCAAAAACAAAAGAACATGCCTAACAAGGAAATGGCTAAACTATAGTAGAGTCATGTATTAAAACCTACAATTATTAAAATATGTTTTTGAAATGTATACTATAACATTTCTTAATGTATTTATATACACATCTATACAGATATATGTATATGTATGGTCATATCACACAAAAAAGATGGAAAAATACAGCAAAGTATTAACAGTTACCTGTGAATGACAAAACTATAGGATGTCCCAAAAGTCACCATAGATAGGTAAAACAGGAGACTGAAGCTAGAAGTACCTTTATTTACAAAATACTCACAAAACATTATCTATGTGTTGGCCAACTCTTTCTATACACACACACACACACACACACACGAAGTACTGTCTCTCACCCATGGCCAATACGATCCAAGACATCTACTGCTATGTGAGTGTGTTAATTTTCCCATGTATGAAAACTTTTGGAACACCCTATATGAGGGATTTTAACTTTTACTTTAAACTTCCCTAGAAATTTTCAAAAATTTCTTTAACAAACTACATATTAGTTTTACAGTAGTTTTTTTAAGAACACGCCTTTTTTACGGCTTATCATACAAAGTATATTAATAGTAAAACTAGTGAATATAACTATGAGTTACCTTGTAGCTCACTTTTAATAAGGCAACTTTCCATCATGTATAATAGCACAGTGACCATAATATCCAGCAGCTGACATTCTTCTGTTACCTGTCTGGCTAGCTCCTCATTGCTGAACAACTGAACACTAATATGCACAATTCTGTTAGACATTGTGTCTGATTCATGACTTTTCTTCAGTGTTTTCATAATGAAAGCATAATGCTGAACAAAAGTTTTCGTAAAAGCAACCTGTAGAAAATTTTAAATGGAAGGAAAAACATATATTAGTTTAACTTTGAATTTCAGACAGTTTTCAATATGTTAATATTTTTAAGCTATTTCTAGTTTGTGGTAATGTCCAAAGTAACTGTAAAATTATTCTCAATAATGAGGGTAGCCTCCCTTTTTTGGAATACTGGAAAAATATTTGATAATTTAAAAAATGTTAATAGGCATTTTAAATTATTAAAGAATGAAACAATTACAAATACTGTAGTTTAAGAATACAAAACTAGGCTCAGCGCCTGTGGCTCAATGGGCTAAGGTGCCAGCCATGTACACCTGAGCTGGCCGGTTAGAATCCAGCCCAGGCCCGCCAAACAACAATGACGGCAGCAACCAAAAAAAAAAAAAAAAATGGCCAGGCTTTGTGGTGGGCGCCTGTAGTCCCAGCTACTTGGGAGGAGGAGGCAGGAGACTCGCTTCAGCCCAGGAATTGGAGGTTGCTGTGAGCTGTGATGCCACCGCACTCCACTCAGGGTGACAGCTTGAGGCACTGTCTCAAAAAAAAAAAAGGAATATAAAACTATACTTTGCTCATAAATATATCAATTTACTAAGATCAAATATGTCTTTGTTTTATGCTACCTTCTTTACCAATAAAATCATAAGTCCCAGCTACAAACCATCACAGAGGATTTAATATAACAAAATGAGTTAATGTGATTTCTTCGAAACAAATACCTTCTCCTACTTGATCTGAAAGCTGACCATTAAGCTGACTAAAGCCTCTGCAATACTACTTCCATTTCCTCTTCTTTCCTTTCTAACATGTACACATCCTCTGTTGCTTTTTTAGCAAATATAAAGACATACAAAACAATGGCACTATTAAAGTGTCACTCTTAACCTATACCATTAGAACCACAGCATGGTTAGTTTCTTTTCACACACAGCTCCATCAATTACCATAACTATGTGTGGTGGTTAACAGGTGGGTTCAGATCCTCTGGGACTAAATACTTCAACTACCTACATGGCTTAATAACTATTCTTTCTTTAATGACTGTGGCCAGCAACTACTCACCCCTTGTTTTTCACCTGCCTAATCCCACAATTTAAATTCAGTTGCAATCTTTTGAACATGTATTATATTAATATTGGTTTTCAAGATATTTTAAGTTGTATTGTTTCCTCCTTTTTTCAGACTGCTTTTTATTCTTTTCCTATTGAGGTATAATTCACAAGGAGTTGCACTTCTTTTTTAGAGACAGAATTATCACTTTATTTGCCCTCGGTAGAGTGCTGTGGTATTACAGCTCACAGCAACCTCCAACTCCTGGGCTTAGGCAATTCTCTTGCGTCAGCCTCCTGAGAAGCTGGGACTATAAGCACCTGCCACAAGGCCCGGCTATTTTTTTGTTGTTGTTGCTGTAGTTTGGCCGGGGCCAGGTTTGAACCCGCCACTCTCGGCACATGGGGCTGGCACTCTACCCACTGAGCCACAGGCGCCACCCAAGGCTGCATTTTCTTATAAAGATTCTTATAACTATGGCTGGATATTTTGCTCCAGTCTTCCAAAAAGGGTTACCTTATTTCTTAGAGTCACTTCTAAAGCCATGTGGACATCAACTGAAAACTGTTTTGCATGAGTGCTGATACAAATTAAAACCCAAGTAGGCTTCATTGCATGTCACTCCATGAATGTTGACAAGAAGTATCTTGCCCGTAGTGTAGAGTCACTACTAGGCTGTAAAATAGGGGAAGAAACTTCTTCTTCTTCTATGCATTAGTCAGAACAACTTACAACTAGTGCTGAGTTTCCTTGATGATCTCACCAGACAAAGGGAGCTAATAGTGTTTACTCAGATTGAAGAAGTTATCTGAATCTTGGTTTGTGTAGATTTACAATCTCCATGCAGTATTAACTAAATCAGATAACTTTTACAATTCCACACATACACATAGGCTTCTACCCATATACACTCTTCCACATTAATTAGTTACTATACTTTGTAAATTGGCAATCAAACATTACAATGTTTTCTTGAGCCAATTTTATAAATGTAAACAGTACAGCAGGCAAACAGAAGGTAAATTTCTCAAGGTGCTTACTGCCTTCTTTAGCACCACTAGATGAAGGCTCTTTTATACACTTGTAGATAAAAATAAACTAGGTTAGCACAGTGACTCACACCTATAATCCCATCACTTTGGGAGGACAAGGCATGAGCATCACTTGAGCTCAGGAGTTCAAGGCCAGCACGGGCAACATAAAAAGACCCTGTCTCTACAAAACAACAATTTAAAAATAAGCCAAGTGTGATGGTGTGTGCCTGTAGTCCCAGCAAATTGGGAGGCTCGGGCAGGAAAATCACTTAAGCTCTGGAGTTCAAGACTGCAGTTAGCTACCACTGCAGCATTGTACTCCAGTAAGGGTAACAGAGTGAGACTGAGTCCCTAAAACAATAAATAAACCAGACTGCAAATCCTGTTTTTTAATTTTAAACCATGTACCAAGTTTTTGGTACAAATTGTATAGGTTAAGTTAAACTTAAATTACATTCTATTAACCAATATAACTGTACTTTTCAAAGTATAGTTATATTTAAATGAATTTTTAAAAAGCAAACTAACAAATAAATGCAGCTGATCCCATTAAACATCCTGAAAGCACTTTTTACCTCATGTTCAGAGGACTTAGAACAATTTCTAACTGTATTATTTATGTCTGCACTTGTATTTCTTTTTTTATTTTAGACAAAGTCTCACTATGTTGCGCTCGGTAGAGTGCCGTGACGTCACAGCTTACAGCAACCTCAAATTCCTCAGCTTAAGCAATTCTCTTGCTTCAGCCTCCCAAGTAGCTAGAATTATAGGTGCCCGCCACAACGCCCAGACATTTTTTTGTTGCAGTTGTCACTGTTGATTTTAGCTGGCCTGGGGTGGGTTCTAACTCACCAGCCTTGGTATATGTGGCTGACACTCTACCCACTGAGCAACAGGCACCGACGGCACTTGTATTTTTAATGTTTGACCTTAGCATTCCTTCTAACCACATTCCGCTAAATATTCAAGTATTCCGCTAAATTTTTGCTGTTCTGCCACAATGCTAATATACCATGCTTTGGGGAAGACTGTATTAGCAAAAGAAGCAGCACATGCTCATTCATAGTGTTATATCAATCCTCAGCCAAGGAATATATCAGAAAAATGTTAGTAGTGAAGAAGCAAAGAAAGAAAACAAAGTTTAGGAAGCAAGGAGAAAATATAGAAAAAATGTAGACACCTTATACTCTTGATCTGGAAGCATGTTGAGTAAGAAAGTTACCATCTTCTGGGGGAATTCATACTTGATAGTCCAAAACAACAGTTCTTCTAGAAAGCTTTTATGTTTTAAAACATCCATTATGGACTGATCTGCATAAGAAAATAAGAATTTGTCACTCAATGATTTAAGTTGCTCATCTCATTTAAACTTACTAGAATGAATAACCTATCAACCACAAAAAACATAATGTATCTAAAAATTAAGGAAATTACTTTCAATAATGGAATAATATTGATAAGAAGTTAGGTTTCTATGATATTTTAATATAAAGCGGTTATTAGAAAAATAAATACTTGTCCTTAAACATAAGCCATTTATCTAAAATAACCGCTAAGATTCAAAAGATTATAGAGAAATATTTATGATACTTAATTTAAAACAGTAGTAATAATTTTAAGCTAAAAATAAGTACTCAGGACATAATAAAGTCCAAAGTTATCTAAATTTTTAATTTCTAGAAAAAAGGACAAGATATCTTTACAGGATTTAGTAATTTATCCATTTCTTCAAAATTATACTTCATAAATGTGATATTAACTTCACCTGAGAAAATTACTAACACATTGCTTATTCTAATATATGGAAGTATTTACCTTTTTCTGGTAAGAATACACAAGAAAAAAGAAAGAGTTTTTCATCTACTTACTTCTGCTGGATTTAAGATGCCATCTCCATAAAAAGAGGAAAGAATAAATGGCTATCCCTTCTTTTTTTTTCCCCAGATAAATATGAGAGTACATATGATTAGATTACATTGTTTGCATTTGTAAGGTTAGAGTCCCTTCTGCATAAGGAATACAGCATTATCTTCTAGAAAGCCTATTTCTAAGCCCAAGTGACACTCTTTGAGGGCTAATCTGTCTCTTGCAAAGCTCTGTATCCTTGCCACACTTAGTCAAAATAAGGTATCAATAGGTATATGATAAACTAGGTGTTTTGAATATTTTAGTTATGTTTCTCTCACCGTCTCTCTTTTTCCTGAAAAGGAACTAGAAAATTCTATTCATCCTTGTCAGAGGAAATCATTCTGAGCTACTGCTCTAAATCTTCAGCTCTATTCAAGGACATTAAACAGATACAGCAAGTGTCATCTATGAATGGACACTGCTTAGGCAGAGGCTAGATTTAGAGGATAGATCTTGAAAAAACACAGGTCAAAATACTCAGAAACAGCATCACAGTTCAAGACATCTTATCTGGTAAACTTGTAGAGTTTTTTCAATTAACTCTACCCCAGTTGCATAGTATTTCTTTTTTTTTTTTTTTGAGACAGAGCCTCAAGCTGTCTCCCTGGGTAGAGTGTCATAGCATCACAGCTCACAGCAAACTCCAGTTCCTGGGCTCAAGCGAGTCTCTTGCCTCCGCCTCCCAAGTAGCTGGGACTACAGGCGCCCACCACAACACCCAGCCGTTTTTTTGGTTGCAGCCGTCATTGTTGTTTGGCGGGCCCAGGCTGGATTCAAACCCACCAGCTCAGGTGTACGTGGCTGGCACCTTAGCCAGTTGAGCCACAGGCACCGAGCCTGCATACTTTTTCTATTACTGAATAGTGTGTTCATAACTAAAAGAGTTAAGCTCCATATGTCATCATTCTTGATTTTGTTATAAAACATATTGAGTTTACCAAGGCTTGAATTAAGTCTTCTTAGATAAATTTAACCTAGTTTTTTGCATTAATATTAAGGAAAAAAATAACACACTAAATGAACCCACTGACAGATTTAAGGCCAACAAGTAGGAAAAATGTAAGAATTATAATTAAAAATAAGAATATAATCCACAGCATATTGCTATACTTAATTTAATTCTGACAATACACTTAATATAACCATCACTGAAAAATTTCAGACGACCAAAATAAAAACCTTAACAAGTACTTTTTGTTTGTTTGTTTGTTTGAGACAGAGCCTCAAGCTGTCACCCTGGATAGAGTGCTGTCACATCTCAGCTCACAGCAACCTCCGATTCCTGGGTTCAAGCGAGTCCCCTGCCTCCGCCTCCCAAGTAGCTGGGACTACAGGCAC
>CAUYON010070441.1:0-13058 GCA_963573935.1 Arctocebus calabarensis | reverse complement strand
GTACATGTATACCATGGAATACTATGCAGCCTTAAAGAAAGATGGAGACTTTACCTCTTTTGTGTTTACATGGATGGAGCTGGAACATATTCTTCTTAGCAAAGTATCTCAAGAATGGAAGAAAAAGTATCCAATGTACATTTTTTTAAAACAAAAAGAAAGGTCTGTTTTTCCAACCTTCTTTCCCAGTCTGGGGCTGGGAATCCCTAACAAGCTGCAGTGGTCACTGAAATGCCCCATTGTAACCAAGCCATGCTTCTTGCTAATGTTCTGGTTGCATCTTCTGCTGCTCTGAGAAAGCACTTCTTACAGACACAATTACATAGGCCATGGCTATCCATAATAAAAAGCACATACAATTGCAGGTATAGACATCATCTCACTCTTCCATTCAGCCTAGAAACCATCAGGAACAGTCAAAATGAGATAGCGCCCCAATCAGGAATATTCTCAATCAGGAATATTCACTGGAACAAATAACTTTCTTTAATATCCAGTGTATGATGTGGTATCAGATTATAATCTACCTAGATAAAACTGCACTCAGTTTGTCCACTCCTAGAATAATAAAAAGCTAGCACCTTGATTCTGTGACCTCATGGAAGAATTTCATCAAAGATTAGTTTCTATATTATGTCATTTTTTAAAAACCTGCACAGAAGTGTCTATGCACATATGAGGGACCATGGCATTTGCCTCTCCTTTTAGAGGACAGCAGATTGGGATGTCAATTTGGTAAAGTAATTTGCAAGCCTTGCCATTTCAAAAATATATATTTATATAGATGAGTATAATTTGCAGAATTCAGAAGTTATATCTTAGCCAAGTATTATGTGATCCCTTGAGGAAAGAACAGATTGGAAATTTTAATAGATGGCTGTTACAGTAGAATGAACTAGCTGGGGATACATTTTAGGCAAGAGTCAGGTAATATCGAGCTTGACAATTTCAACTGATGCAGAGTTTGGAATATAAACAGCATTTAATTGCTTAGGAAATTGGCTGCCTCAGAGAGGAAATCCACTCCATGCTCTTTATAACGCCTCAAAGCCAGACAGGAGGAGCCAAGGAAACTGTTTCCCAGAAGATGATTTCATTAATGTGTGGATATAAAATACTGTCAAGACTTAGATAAGATATCAGTGTCAGAAGGGAAATGGAAATACAATCTGAAAATACCTAATTGGCCTGATTTTTTTTTCCTCCCCTGAGAAATCTTGCTATATTAGGTTTATTGCAGATACTTTTTCCCTATTTTATATCATATTTATTTATTCTTATACTTTTCTTTTTGAAAATCGGCTTTATTCTGCAAAGTCTGTACAAGCCAAGTCTTTATTATGATGTGTAAGGCCTGTCTAAGCTAGTACTAAAATTCTACACATGCAGGTACTCAGTATATTATATTATTTTTCTCTTTTCTTAAGTTATTTGGATCTTTAAGTCTGTGTATTTCAGACCAAAAGTGTTGCTGAGCATGACCAAAGCATAAGGAAGTGATATGTGTTCAGCAATCATTATAGTCACTCAAGAAGCGTTTTATTGAGTATTTTACCATAGGCCTGGTTCTCTTCTAGGTAAAAAGAAAACAGCATATAACCCCCTGCCTCACAGAGTTTAGCTTTATTGAGTGATAGAAGCAATAACACTTTAATTTGCCTATTATATGTACCAACCCCACTTTCATAAGTGGAAGTGCATGGTATTATCCTAGAGGAGATAGCCAAGCCAGCTATCTGGGATGAGAGAGCAGGGAGGATCTTTTGGGAACACGTGACCACATTGCTGGCTACTTGACCTTCTGAAGTCAGAAGAAACACTCAGTTGTGTTTATGTAGTGTCTGAGGCACTCTGTATTACATTTGGTCTGTTACATTAATACCAATTCTAAAAAAGTGTCTGTTACATTAATACCAATTCTAAAAAAAAAAATTAGTGGACGTTAAATAGACATTGTTCTAAGACAATTCAGCTTAATGAAGACTGACTGGGAAGTAACTGCTCAGAAACTCAAAAGTTTATAGCTTGGCTTTGAGAAAGTAAAAAGAGCTCAATAACACTATAATTACACTTTCTTGGAAACAGTGGCACCAGTCAGATGAGATAATGAATTTCAGTGTGTCTAACACAGACCATCCACCCCAGGAGAAACAGTGAGGAAGGATTATATCCTAATTCACTGGGGATTTCTCTTGGTAACAGCATTTAAAAGTTCTTGTGTGCTTTTCCCACCTTCATTTAATCTTTCACTGGGTGATGAAGAGTTTCTCTCTGCATCGGGTGAAGTTCTGACAAAACTTTGTGGGCAGTGCCCTTGGGAGTCCCTGATGTGTCATCAAGAATACGGTCCTCCTGGGATCAGCTTTCATATTTCCAGAGGACTAGACTCTTATCTGCATGTGGAATGGCCCAGTGTCAGCCTGCCACAGGGAGGAAAGGGCGGAAGTGGCACTGGCATTTTGCTGAGAAGGTTGTCAATATTTATGGTTCTGTGAAAGTAAAAAATCAATGTTATGAGCCAAGTGGAGGTCCCATTAGTTGAAAGCCAGGCTTCCTTCTTAGGGCAAGAGAAATATGAAACACAGGAACCTGTTTGAGAATTACTTCCTTAGATGTCAATGACTTTCCTAGCGGCAAGATAGGCCATTTTATGTAGAAACATATTACTTGACCTTGAAGCAGGAATAATCCGTGTACTTTCATATTTCCCCCCTTATTAATTTTCTCATTTTTACAGATAAATAAATAGCTGGAGAGATTGTATGTGTTGGGATGGAGGGGAGAATTATCCATTTGTGTAGACTTTTATGCCATCTTTGATTTGGTTAATTGATGTGTGGTTAACTAAGCAGCCAGAAAATGGAAGCTTTTTCAGAGGCATAAAGTGAAATTTTGGAAATGTGGCAACAGTATTGCTTCAACCATCTTGGTATTTCAAAATCCACTTAGACCAATAGGGGACTGTGAGCATTTTCAGCAATTTTCAGCTATTATCAGAGCCAGAAGTTAGTGATAGTAGTATAGACACATCCTACATTGTGCGTGTGTGTGTGTGTGGTTGCATTTCTTTCTAACGAAAAGTGTTCTAGAATGTCTTCCTTTATTTTTTTATTTTCTCTGTTCAAATATGGAATCTTCCCTCCTGTTGCTCCTTTATAGATCTAGCCATAAATAATGGTACTACATCCCACCAAAGTTTCATATTCAGTGTTCACAGCCTGGCTTTTATCCCATCTGTTATTCTGAACTATAGGCCAGAAGCTCCCACTATACACAAAGAGGAAAGAGAGAAGTACTTACCACGTGGTTCTTCCCATCATTTTCTACACATCAGTTTGACTAAAATCCACCAATTTCCCACCTTGCTGTGTCACACCCTGAAATTTCAGATATGACTATAGCATGGGAGTTGGCTTCAAGGAGCTTGCAGTCCAATGGTTATTAAAGGATACTCTGCCAATACAATCATGACTATCTTACATATGTAAAATGAGCATGTGCCAATGATTTTATTTAACTCACAGTTAAATGAGGAAACCAGTACGCTGTTAGAATTGATTCAAAGGAAAATTTGCCTTATAAAGACTTAAGTTTGCTACTGAATACAAATTCATTTGCCTTGTCACAAAGAAGACTTGTTTGTGTTGTTAGTGCTATTTCCACAATTTATGTTCTTTTCCTGCAGAGTTGTAAAGCAGTCTTGTCAAAGACTATTGGCTAATTAAAACCTAGTCCAAAATGAGGTTTCGCACCCCTATAAGATGAGAACATTGTGAGGGCTGGTTCTAGTTCATGCCCAGTGGTCCATTGAAAGGATCCGAAGTCATCTCTGTGCCCATTCTCAATCCTTGGACACTTTTGTTTTTCCTGGATAGGGGTAACAGCTATTCTATAATTGGGAGTGGCGAGTTTAAGGGCAGGGTCATACAAAGCCCCTAAAAATCCTATTTGATCCTTTTGATATTCTCTGTCATTTCAGCTGCTACTTTCTATTTAAGTTTTCATTCTCTCTTAAGTTCGGTTAGTTCCTAACCAGTTTCCCTGGCTTTCATCGAGTCCTTTCTTCCAGTATTTCTCAAACTTGAATGTGACTATATATTATAACAAAACACCTGGAGTAAGATGCAGATTCCTAGTCAGGAGGTGTGGGAAAGGGGGATATGCATTTTTAACAAGATCCCAAATGATGCTCATGCATGTGGTCTTTGAATAGCAAAGTTTTGCCTGTATATAATTTGTTAATGCCTACTAAATACCAGGTGCTAATAAACATGGCCCAAACGGAGAGAGGTTGACAAAGTCTGAAATAACCAGAAATGGAAAAGATGGGCATGGATTCAGGTGGTGACACTTGATGATAAGAGACAATTGTATAGTATTACTTATTCTTTGCAAAGCTGAACAATGGTTATCTTCCCAGAATTTAAAAAAAAAATGCTTTTAAGAACATTTTTGAGTTATTTGGTAAACTGGCTAATGCCTTACTGCAGAAGGGTCTGCTTCTGTGGGATTATCTGATGACTCTTTCACTTTCATTACCAGTGATAAGGATCTCAGAGGCCTAAAATATAAAAGAATAATCCCACTTAATTATTAGGAGAACATTTATCTCTGATAGAAAATAGCATAGGTGAAAATGCTCTTTAACATGAAATTTAAGTGTTTATTATCAACTATGAAGCTTTCCAACTTTTAACCATAAAATTGATAGCTTTCCATTACTAATTACTACGAATCTATCAGAAACACACAAGTTCCTTCTTATCCTCAGGGGATACATTCCAAGACCCCCCAGTGGATTTTGAAACGGTATCTAGTAATGAAACCTATGTATGCTATGCATGAACTTCTTTTTCCTTCCTCACAATTTCACAGGTAAAAGACACATTCTTACCCTAAATTTTAGTACCCTTAAAATGCATTTTTTTCTTTATTAATATTTCTTTTTACATAAAGTACTTTAAGGTTTGTTTTTGGCATATCCAAATTGTCAGTATGACTGATTTTGTGCTTTATTAAGGGCTATTATTAAGTGAAATAAAGATGACTTGAACATGAGCACTGCCACGCCATTATAGTTGAGCCCATAACCAGGATGGCTACTTAGAGACTCACAGGCAAGAAGCATAGACAACGTGGATATTTGCACGAAGGGATAATTCACTTCCCATGGAGTAGAGTGAAGCAACAAGAGATTTCCTCATGTTATTCAGAAAGGCATGCAACTTAAGCCTTATGAATTGTTTATTTCTGGAATTTTTAATATTTTCACATTGTAAGTGACCATGGTTGACTGAGACCTGGAATAACTGAAACTATGGCAAGGGAGGGGTGTATTTTATCCATGGTTTTCTGTAGAATGTAACAAAATATAAATTGCAAAGGGAAAAACTCAGAGACTAGAAGATTGAACTGTGTTTTGGAAGTTTTATTCTCATATTAATGCCCCTCAGAACTGGAGACACATCCATAAACCAGCAAGTACTGGACAGAGTGATGAATGCTTTAATAGCAAGGTGCATAGGAAATTGTGGAAACACAACAAAGAGACACCTAATTCATCCTAAGGTTGGAGAAAAGTTTCCTTTACGAAAGGGCACCTTAGCTGAATCTTCAGGGAAAAAATAATGGCTGGCCAGGTCAACAGGAAATGTGAGGGCCCCTTGGGTGAGTCCACAGCATGTGTGCATGCAAGGAGGCAAGGCCAACAAAGAAATAGCGCAAATCAGAGAGGAAGCCCAGAGAAAGGCCATTTGCAGTGACCCAAGTATGATGTTGCGAGGACCCTGATTAGAAAACATTGAGCAATTTTTAATGGACAAGTGGTTCATATTCACTCCGTAATATATCAATTTTCCCAATTCTCACTGTGGAAAAAGCACATCTGCACATTCTAGCTTCCAAACTGCATCCACAGTCAGAGTTATGCCTAAGCATGTTTGCAGAAAGTATTTAGGATTCTTATAAGTGCGTCTTTGATGTGATTTTTATGAGCAGTGTTAATTTCTTTCTATATGAATAGCTTTAATAATGCTGCAATCTAAATCCTGTTTAAATTAGTTTATATTGTTTTCTGCTTTCTCAGTGATCTTTCCACTGAATACAAAATCGAATTTATAGTTGGGTACTGAAAATGACCATTCCCAATATGTTCCTGAAGCCATCCAGAGGGAGTTACTGGCTTAGTCTTAATTAATATAAATTAAAGTCACTTCTTACATGGCAACAAATATTGACTAGAGTTACCAAGCATGCCTTAACTGTTTTTTAAATTTAATTTGAATGTCAGCACATCAATCATACCTCGGTCTGCCAGTTTCAGAAAATTCAGAAATGAAGATGAAATTGGGAGTTTTTAAAACTATATTCTTTTAAGCTAATGAAATTCTGCCTACCAGTACCTGTTAACACATAAGAAAATTTCTTTGCTCCTTACTTTTTAAGTAGTATATTTTCAGTGGCTTAATCCTAAGAATGTTGTTTTCATTTTCTGAAAACTATAATCTGCTGGTGAATTTATGCTCTAGGTTTCAGAATAAAGAGCAATAAAATGTGGTTTTCAGATCATTTGAGCAAACTTAAATTTTAGAAATTCAAGTATATTCTTCCTTATAGTAAGTTAGTCTATGTGTGAACTGAGTGACTATGGGTAAGAAAAGGAAAAACTGCCAGTGTATGAGGGAAAGAAAGAAGAGCAGCATTACTCTCTCTCCTTGTAACTCCATGACAAAAATGTTAAGAATTTTTCTTTCTCTGTGTTATGTAGAGTCATAGCAAAGAGGAAAAATAGTACATGGAGTCAGTGTTCTCTTTTTTGTTGTTATTTTTTAAGGTGGGGGGGAGATTTCTTATAAGCATTAGGTTTATTTCTGCTGTCTGTTCCGAGATCCATTCTCCTAACATATATTGTCAGGGAAAGAAGTACAGAGTGTGGAGGGAGGTGAAATTTATTCTGCCTGTAACAGTCACAGTGGACTTCTCACAAACATAATGCTAAATTATGGGCCTCTCCACGGGCTGAACGTAATGTTAAGTTGTATGATGGATTTTATCTTATACAAGCCGCTTCGGTCCATGAAATGAGATAAGAAACCATGGTAGCTGGAGTTCACTGAGGGTTGAACTCAGACTGAAATTCCAGAGTTAACAAAATTGTACCAGCCAGCTACAATATTGAATAAATGTGCTCTTTGCCTTTGGGTTGAGATTTTCAAGGAAACTTAAGGCTTTCGCTGGTAGAGTGTTCTGTGGGCGTTCCCAGCCAGTTATCTCCTCTGGTTAAAGTGTAAGGGCAGAGGGATCACGTTTGCTTGGAAAAAAAGCTCTGACCCCCAAATCCAGAAGGTCACTGTATAGTAGAAAATAGTCTGGAATCGCCTGGCTGACCAGGGGCCATGTCAGTCATGGAGAAAGCAGAGCACTACTCAGGACCTTGTGTAAGGCTGAGTCCTGCCATGTTTCAGTGCATGTATCTCCCCGGCAAATAGCAACCACACAAGGAAAGTTGTGGCTTAGTCTGGGAGGGCACCTTTGGGAGAAGTACTGAAGATATTTGTATAGAAATGTATAGATATTTCTATAACATTTACAAAGCACTCTGCAAATGGAAGGCTTTTTTTGGTGTGTAAAATTCTGTTGTATTAGTGACTACATGATGGTTGATTTTAAAAATCTGGAGAGTAAAAGAAAATAAAATTCTTTCATCAAACATTGATCAGACTCTGTTCACCTTGAATATATATTTATTATATACGTGAGCATGCATAAGGATATCTCTGAATTTCCCCATTGGAGAAGACAGTAGGGACACATGGTAGGGACTCACAATATGTCAATGAAGGGGTAAGTATCTAAATCTTCTGGTCTAATTTTGCTGCTGAACTTTAGAATTCAGAGCCTACAAAGTTCAGTTGTAAAAAATACAGGATGTTTTCTCCTAAATCACATTTTCCAATAGTAGAAAAATATAAATGAAAAGCTGCTTGCTTCAAAGTTGCCTAGAAAATATGGATGAGCCTTCAGCAGTAGTTGGATCGATTAATGTTGTAATAACTGACAAATAACTTCCAGCTCTAATTAACTTAATCACCTTCTAACTTGCTCTATCGCCACCTCCAAGCCACACAACACGTTTGTTCCAGTAACAATTTCCAAATAGGCAAGTCTATTTGTTTTCTATGAAATAGACTTTATTGCTTATTTATAGGTGGAACATTTCTTCCCATTTCCTATGCCCCCAGCCCACCTGCACTCACCCTTGGAAGATGTCCATAAGTCATCTAAACCACCACAGAGAACATGTCCTTTTTTGTGGAAAACAAGGAACAAAAAAAATTCTTTATTTCAGCTCATTAGATTGTTACCTTAGCTCTAAAATGAAATTGATTTTGAACTACAGTAGACCAAAAATTGACCAATTCCTACTACCTGCCTTGGGGACAATATCTTAGGTTATAACCTATTTTAAAATAAATGTCTTCCACATTTTAACACTAACTCAGTGATCCTGTACATCAAAAACTGATATTACTATAATATTTTTGATAAAGGAATAAATTAAGTGGAGCCTAAATAGATTAATAACAGGTTTTTATTGAGTTAATCTTAAGAAAGAAAAAATCAAAAAGAGAGTGGAAGAATGAGGGTGCAGCTTATTATTTAAGAATGCCCAGAACAAATCTCCTGAAATTGAGCTCACAGGGTTGGCAGATTACAGTGTGAACCTCTTGGGTAGTTCATGGAGTTAGATGAGAAAAGAGAAGCTAAGTTATTAGCAGTCAGTCTCGGGGAAGCTAATTTGTCAAGTTCTGAAACCATATCCCTTAGAATGGAGCTTGCTCCTTCAGAGGAACCAGAATACAGTATATTTTTCTCACATTGGCATGATTTGTACTTGGTGCTTTTGCATTTCCAGATGATAGCAAGTTTTCAGAGGCTATCACAGTGCTACTCTCCTGGATTGAACGAGGGGAAGTGAATCGGCGTTCTGCAAACCAGTTCTATTCCATGGTGCAGTCCGCCAACAGCCACGTCCGCCGGCTAATGAATGAGAAGGCTACCCATGAGCAAGAGATGGAGGAAGCCAAGGAGAATTTTAAAAATGCCTTAACTGGGATCCTCACTCAATGTAAGTAAACTTTTGGGGGCCATCTCTTTTGTTGTGATTCTTGCCTTTTCTTTTTCATTCATTTAAATTTTTTCATTTGGGGGTAAGTAGTTCAATAATCTCCCATTTTACTCCATATTGAATGGCAAACTTCATAACCTATTTCATGTTCTATGGCAACTTGGAGGAACACGGACCCTGCCCTGAGAGCTTACTTCTCAAGGTGAGCAACATTTCTGTAGCTTTTCCTCAGATCATCAATCCTGGCCACCAGGGCAGGGCAGCTAGGTGCACCAGTGCCTGCTGGACCTACCACAGCTCCTACCACACACACAGTTACGCCTGCAAGTCCACACAGACCCCTCTCTCCTCGTAGTGCTGGAGGAGAAAGCAGACCTGAACACATTTTCCCTGGGCTCTGTTTAGAAAGAAGTTGCAGTCAGAAAAACTCCTTCCCAGGATCTTTTATTTGAGGTGAGCTTTGGTTATCAACACAGGAAACTCAAGAGTCCAGACTTTTGTCCTCCCTTCATTCTAAAAGCAAATTGCCTTAGCTACTTAATGCTGGTAATTTTTGTGCATAAATTGTAAATTGAGGAACGGGTGTAAATGGAGCTTTCCCATAGAACAATAAAGGGTAATTACCCAGGGCTCTATTAAAACAACAAAAAAAGGGCATATATTTTTTCTAATTTGCACTCTGTGTCTGTGGTTAAAGTCAGTGGCATAATGTATCATAGCTGCTGATGTTCTCTTGCTTAGTGAAAGCTGATAGATGATGCTGTAACCATTCAGTGCTCCATTCCACACCAGGTGCAGGGGCCCATACACAACAGTGGCACGTGCGAGTTATATATTCATTCTGTGGATAAGTATTATTTTCAGAGGTATAGTGTGCCAAAATACCTGTCACCTCTTTCATCAGAGTAAACCCAAGGAATGATGTGTTCATCAGGATGGGATGAAAGAAGGACATGTAAACCAGAATCTTAAATGTAAAGGTATCTTACATGACTCTGTTATCAAAAGACAGTTTTTACAGAGGCATAGCATATAACAAATCCCTAAACATAAACTCTGATAAGTGACCAAATATCCCATATGAAACTAACTGGTGGTTTTAAAAAAAAAAGGAATAAGAAAAATAGAACTACTTTGTCTCACTCAGACCCCCTGGAGGAATGGCTTTCTAACAAAGTGCAAATGTCTGGCGACTCTAAAGTAGGGTTATTAAGACTCCAATAAATAAAACTAATATTGATGCCAGGGTTTAAAGGAGAGAAGTGGTGGATGGGGGAAGGTAAGAGTGAATTGAGCAGAAAATTAGGTAGAGAAAAGGGAGAGAGGGCAGGGAAAACAATTTTAATAACACAGTTCCCTACAAAGTTATGGCAAGAAGTTATATGCCTGAACAGTAGTGCCCACTAGCATCAGTCTTAAATAAATTCTCCCCTCACAGGGAAGATTCATCCCTGTTCTCGAACAATGAAGATACGAGGGCAGCCACAGGTCAGAATAGGAAAGAATTTAGTTTTATTTGGCAATAACTATTGAAAAAAGGCACCTATTAAAAATGAGGCCCCTGTAACATGGCTGAAAGAACACAGCACACCTACCTGTCATCATATATATGTAAGTCAGCCTGCATTTGAAGCAAGTGAGAGAGACAAAAAAGGAATAGTAGTCCACATATTAGCATTATGTTACTAATAACAGCCAAAGTGGAAAATGAGGCTGAGACAGGCAGCAATAACTGGCTTCCTGGTGCTGGACCTGGGAGCTGAGCGTGCAGCCTCAGGCAGCACTGAAGACCACAGTCCTTGTGTCCTAGAGCTCACACCTGGACACCTGGGCACAGGAGGAGAGGACTAGAACAGGCGCTTTATCCAGGCAGGCTGGCCCACTCACTCCTGAATAGGAGTAAATGAAGGGGGAGTGGGGAGGCCAGGAAAATCCCAAGTCACGGAAACCACAAGAGTGGAGATGGCTGTAATAGATACCACCAAGGCTGTATACCTTGGAAATGTCATAAATTGCATGTAATTTGCATTTAATCTTCAAACTTGTCCCGCTTCTGGTTTTTCCTTCCTATTTTAATAATTTGTGAGTGCATTTTGCACCCACCATCTCCCACCTTCAAACCCCACATCTAGGCCACAAGGACTCCCATGGCTTCTACCTTCAAAAATGTACTGCTATTTGATCTCCTTTTTTTCATTTTAGCTGCCACCTCTCAAGTTCATCCAGGCTGTCCCAACTACTATGATTTCCTGGTATGGCAGTAATAGTGTCCCTTATGAGTAACAAAAAACTCCACCAAACTATATCTTTAATTAAACAAGTGGATTTTTTTCCCTCTTTACACATGGTAAATCCAGAAATAAGTGTTTTTGGCAATGGTCTAGTGATATAACACTGTCTGGGCTAAAGTTTCTCTTATGGTACTAATTTTCCTGAATAATTGTCAATGGCTGCTGCTGTTCCTGCCATCACATCATCTTTTTTCAGGATGAAATCACAATTAAAAAAAAAAAAAAAAAGAAAAGAGGAAGGAGTTGTGTTATTATTATTATACCAAGAAAGCAAAGCTAGCCCACAGATCCCCAACAGACATCTACGTATGTCTCATTATGCAGAATTATTACACATGGTGTGCCTTTCCACAAGGAAAGTGGGAAGTGTAATCTTTGATGGGGGCCATTGCTTTTCAAAATATGATTAGGATTCTCATAATAAGGGAGGAATGGCTGCAGGGAAAGATTTTTCAATTTCTACCATACACATTGCCTCTTTTTCCACTTTTACTCCAGTTCAATTTGTTTTTTTATATACCATCTGCTATAAATCGTAATCATGTCTTCCCCACCTTTATCCCTGAGTAGCTTCACATTGTGCTCACAGTAGTATTCACGGCCCCAGCCTACAGAGCTCCCTGTGCCTGCCTCTCCAGCACCAGTTTTGATCATCTCCATTGGCCTCCCTCCTGAGCCCATCAGAGCTTTACTCTAACCTCCAAGCTATGACACATTCCATTCCCTGTCTAATGTGCCGTTCTCTCTGCCTTTGCATGCTTGACTCCTCATTTTTTAGGCCTTGACTAAAAAGCTACCCTTCAGAGAGGTCTTTCTGGTTCACCCTCTTCTAATAGATTCACTGTCATTATGTCTTTTTAAGATCCTTTATAACACCCAAATGTGTAGCAAATTCATGATATACATGTATCTACTTTTAATAATTATAGTTGGCATCACAAAGAAAGGGCATATCTTTTTTATCATCCATATATATCAAGTGCCCGTAACATAAAAATATTCGACAAGTGAGTGAATGGTGGGTAAGTAAGTGAAATAATGAGTAATAACAAGGCAGGCAAGAAACCTGAAAGAGTGAGTTCAGAAATTTCTGAGGATCTCATTGGCACTGGTGTTTGTACTATTGGCAGGTCATGGGGTTTCCACTTGCATGTTTAATGAAGCAAATTAAAAGAAGAGCTCAGTAGCTATGCTTTTTTTTTTTAAATAATTTTATTAAATCATAATGGTATACATTGATGCAATCATAGGGCACAATGTGCTTCATATACAATCAGAAATATTTTGATCGTACAGTTACAGATAGCCTTCATGGCATTTTCTCGATCACTATATAAAGACATTGATACTCTACATTTAATAAGTTTCACCAGTACCCTGCTAAGATGCACCGTAGGTGTGATCCTACTAATTGCCCTCCCTCCACCCAGCCTCCCCCCTGTCCTCCCCTCCCTTTCCCTTTTCCCTGTATTCTTGTGCTATAATTGGGTTTTAGCCTTCATATGAAAGCTATAAATTAGATTCATATTAGGGCTGAGTACATTGGATACTTTTTCTTCCATCCTTGAGATACTTTGCTAAGAAGAATATGTTCCAGCTCCATCCATGTAAACACAAAAGAGGTAAAGTCTCCATCTTTC
>CAUYON010070440.1:0-18232 GCA_963573935.1 Arctocebus calabarensis | reverse complement strand
ACCCCAGTAACCTGCTACTTTAGTCAGAGCCACTCGTTACAAAGTTAGCACCCCAGGAACCTGCTTCTTTAGTCAGAACCACTGGTTACGTAGTTGGCACCCCAGTAACTTGCTACTTTAGTCAGAACAACTGGTTATAAAGTTAACACCCCAGTAACCTGCTTCTTTAGTCAAGGCCACTGGTTACAAAGTTAGCACCTCAGTAACCTGCTACTTTAGTCAGAGCTACTCGTTACAAAGTTAGCACCCCAGAAATCTGCTACTTTAGTCAGAGCAACTGGTTATAAAGTTAGCACCCCAGTAGCCTGCTTCTTTAGTCAGAGCCACTCGTTACAAAGTTAGCACCCCAGGAATCTGCTACTTTAGTCAGAGCCACTCATTACAAAGTTAGCACCCCAGTAACCTGCTATTTTAGTCAGAGCCACTTGTTATAAAGTTAGCACCCCAGGAATCTGCTACTTTAATCAGAGCCACTCATTACAAAGATTGCACCCCAGTAACCTGCTGCTTTAGTAAAGCCACTCATTACAATGTTAGCACCCCAGGAATCTGCTACTTTAGTTAGAGTCATTGGTTGCAAAGTTCACACCCCAGTAACCCTCTTTTATCATCGTAGGGGTTGTGATGGCCCTTATAGATGGCCGATCTTTACTAGTGGCCTTCTAATGTTCAATGTAGCCAATTCTTCCACTTCTTTCCTTTCTTTTCTTCTCCTGAAGAACTCCTGAATGCAAGCAACAGCAGAGCGTCTGTCACCAGGTCCTGCTCAATACAAGCACCTGGGATCAGGGCTGGGTCGCCATTACTGTCATGTGTGTCCTGGAGAGCAGGGTCCCTTGCTGATAATTCCTCAGGAGCTGAAGGCTCTCTGGCTTCTGTTCAGGACTGAAGCTCAGGATTGGTGTTATTTTCATTTTCTCTGTGGAAGTCTGATCTGAAGTTTCTGGTTCCCTGGCTTTTTCGGACAAAGTGGATTCTTCTGGAACCCCACAAGAGCTGTCAAGATTGAGGTCATTCTTTCACCTGTGTTGGAATCCAGTGGCTAAGTCGTGAATTTATCTGACTGTGCTGTGTCTGCATGGTTCTGAACTGGGCTTTCTGCAAATGTACCTTCCTGATATTTTTGTCACTTCCTCTGACGACTGTAGGAACTTTTCTTTCACTTTCTCCTTCTGGTGGTTGTATTGAGCTCTGTGGGACCAAGGATTCCTCCTGGCCCTCGACTTGCAATGGCTCCCGTTTCCTCTAGAGGTTGAAGCTATACTGTTCCATTCATCTGTAAAGTCCAGTTTTATAGTGCTTGTAGCTGTTCCTTCTGTGCTGTACTGCAGACTTAAAACTGGTTCGCCTGTTCCTGGTTTGGGGCTCAGCTTTTCATTATTGTTATGAGACTGATGACCTGTACGGTGTCCAGACGCCTCAACAGACTGCTTTCTTCACTGGAGAAGTAGAACGAGGGCTTTCTGTGGATGATGTCCGATGAGCCTGAGCTGACATCGTAGAGGGTGTAGAAAGTTGCAGAAATGGATCAGCGGCAGCATCTACTTCCGTTGCAGTTTCACTCACTTGCAAATTAGGACTTGATGGGATGGTAGGAATAGTTGAAACATCTGACTGACTCGTTCCACCTCTGGGTCGAGATCTTCGTCTTCCTCTATTTCTTTTTTAATTAATTAATTAATTAATTGATTTTTTGCAGTTTTTGGCTGGGGCTGGGTTTGAACCTGCCACTTCCAGTATGGGATCAGCGCCCTATTCCTTTGAACCACAGGAGCCACCCTCTTCCTCTATGTCTTTGTGCAACTTCACTTGCTTCTTCAAACCATCTTGATAACATATCAGACATGCTCTGCATCGATGACACGTTGGGACTTTGCTCTGCCTCTCGTTCTCGTTCACTCTCAGGTCTTGCTCTGGGTCCAGTATCTGACCATTCACCACGAAGTCTCAAGCACTTACCTGGTAACACTTCTCTTCTCTCTTCTGCAGGGGTTTTAAGTTCTCGTGCCGTACCATCTTTTGGGTCAAAAAGGTAAATGCAATCTGATGAGTAACTAACAACCATCTCTTGACCATCTTTGCTATAACACAGATGTCACTCGGCAGGACTTACTGAGATAGGGAGGGATCAAATAGGCAACCATTCCCTCGGCCTGCCTAATTGCCTGTAGCTCTTGTGCCCAATCACATATTCGTACTGAGCTATCAGAACAACCAACAGCAAGACAATATGATATTGCTGGACAAATAGCTACCAACATGGTAGCACATTGACAGTTAATTAAAATGTCATCTTTTCAGCCTTCTTTTGTGCAGCTAGTTTTGATGTGTGTATCAAACCACCTAAGAGGTCCATGTTCACCACAAGAGAGGAAAGTATGAGGGTCACTTGCTACAGATGCATACATCTTGTGGAGGTGTTGTATAAATCAGCAGGGTCAAGATTTCAGGAACCAACTTTCTTACCACCTTCATTCATGTGTGTGTTCTTTGTCTACAGGTTATCATTTTAAAATCCTCTTCAGATGAAGTCTGAGTTGACTACTTTTCTTACACACAAAAATTTTCTATTTTAATATTGCATTATATTAGTGGTTTTCTAGTTAGTACATTCCAGTTCTTTATCTGCATACAAGTTTTGTGCTTTCTTTTGTCTTTTTGTTTTTATTTTTGTTTTTGTTATTTATTGTAGTAGATTTAGGGGGTACAAATGGTTTTTTGTTATGTGGATAAATTGCATTTTTGACAAGTGTAACCATCGTCCGAACAGTGTGCAATGTACCCAATCTTTAATTCCACTGTTTCTGTGATCATTAGCTGTTCAGCATATGAACATCTTCCCTTAGCAAATAAACCTATAATTTTCCCTCAAGCTTCCATGGCAAACAAGTGTTTAGTTCTCTTAAAACTTCAGATTATTCTTCCTACGCAGCACTGCTGGTTTTTCAAGCCTGGAGTCCCTGAACTGGAACTTGTGTTCGTGATCAGTTCAGATGCAAACTTGATCACCACTAAACAGTGCATCTTAGCAGGGTACTGGTGAAACTTATTAAATGTAGAGTATCAATGTCTTTATATAGTGATCAAGAAAACGCCATGAAGGCTATCTGTAACAGTATGATCAAAATATTTCTGATTGTATATGAAGCACATTCTGCCCTATGATTACACAATGTACACAATTATGATTTAATACAATTATTTAAAAAAAAAAGAAGTCATTCCCATGAGACTCTCCATCAGGCCTGCCCAACATTCCTTTCCTATGTGCTCAGTAAGGCAGCAGCCACCCGACCAGAATCCAGGAATTCCAGCCCTGAACCCTTTGCTCTTCCCAAGTGCAGTGACGTAAGAAAGTACAAAGAGGTGCTATTGGAAGGCAGAGGAGGAGACATCGTGAAAAACCAGAATGTTCTCAGAACCACCTCACAGATGAGCTCCTCCCCCCGCGGAATCTGGATGTGGTGTCTCCAGTAACTGGCTTATCAAACAGTTTCTGCAAGTACAGCCCGGATTTGCTTCTGTGTCACACGGAAGAGGCCATCGTGGCCTCATCACTGTTCTCGATAGCTCAATAGCTCTGCAACGTCAGCTTCATCTTTATAATTGCAAAAATGTTAAGGTTGCCAGATTCCATTGCCTCCCGATTGCTGATAACAAAGTTAGAAGGCCATTTTTCTGTCATTTCCTCTTTTTGCCAAGAAAGAAGGAGGGCCGCCCACTGGGCAGGAGTGGAGCAGAGCCTCTCCTTCAGCCTCGCCTTTTCCATCATGCAGGTGAAATCCTTCCTGGTCTACAAGTCCCAGCAATGGGGCAAATTTCCTGAAAAAGAAACCAGGTCTCAGCACAGAGTGGCTACTGGGTAGTCCTGAGAGGAATTCAGCTCCGTTGTTTGCTTTCATTTCCAATTTCTTGGACCAGAACAATATATCACTTAACATAATTTCTGGATGGTCATGTACTGTATAGAATAAATAATTGTTATGTAAGGCATCAAATGGTCATACAGACATTTACGTAAAATCTAATGTACCTGGATGGTATCTGCTATAGTGCTTACTCCCACCTCTAATTTTGTTTATACCCTTTTAGTTTATCTAAGAAATATATATTCTGTACTCAGGTTAGCTAGCAAAAGAATTGAGCATTTGTGATACTTAATTGCAAACTTTACTGCAACCATATTCATTATCTTCTTTGTCACCAAGGCTGTTGACTTAAAGATTAAATTAGATTAGGTTGATCTAGCACAACACTCTGTGTGTGTGTTAGTTTGTTGGAAATTTGTTTGTTTCCACATGCATTCACTTTTAATCCATTCTGTAACTTTTGGGGGGTTGCATTGTGAAGGGCAGGAAAGATTGTATTTTTTAAGTTATGTCTTTAAGTTATTTAATAAGTGTTCCTGAGTGTAAAAGTGTTTTTTCTCAAATACTCATGGCAGGCAAGGACATTTTTGTAAATTAACAGTATTAACGCTTTCATTTACATTTTTGGAAAATTTCATTGTCACTGTATAGCAAATATCTCAAAATTCATTTTACATTTAGCAAAGGGGCAAGATTGTTTTTGGAGTCTGACAAATATTTTCCTTGTCTTCTGTCTTTCAATAAATACTAAAATGATAATGATTAAAAAAAAAGAAAAGAAAAATTCTTTTAGACATCAGCCTAGGCAAAGAATTTATGACTAAGACTCTAAAGGCAAATACAGGAACAACAAAGTAAATAAATGGGGCTTAATTAAATTAAAACCCTTCATCACAGCAAAGGTAATAACCAACGAAGTAAATAGACAACCTGCAGATTTGGGGAAAAATATTCAGACTCTGGCCAACTAAGGTCTATTATCCAGAATGGACAAACAACTCAAACAAAACAACAAATAACCCTGTAAAAAAGTTTTACAGACATGAACAGTTTTTTTTTCCAAAAGATCAACAAACATGAAAAAATGCTCAACTGCACTAATCATTAAGAAAATGCAAATTAAAACCACAATGAGCCACCTTTACCCCTGTCAGTATGGCCACTTTTAAAAAGACAAACAACAGGCCCCACATGGTGGCTGTAATCCCAGCACTCTGGGAGGCCAAGGTGGGTGGATTGCTTGAGGTCAGTAGTTTGAGACCAGCCTGAGCAAGAGTAAGACCCTGCCTCTAAAAAATAACTGAGTGTTCTGGTGGCCACTTGTAGTCCCAGCTACTTGGGAGGCTGAGGCAATAGAATCTCTCAAGCCCAAGAGTTTGAGGTTGCTGTGAGCTATGATGCCACAGCACTCTACCAAGGGTAAGAAAATGACACTCTGTCACAGAAACAAAACCCAATAGATACTGGCATGGATGCAGAGAAAAAGGATGCTTATACACTGTTGATGGGCTCAAAATTAGTACAACCTCTATGGGCAAACAATATGGAGATTCCTCAAAAAAATAAAAGTAGAACTGTTATTTGATCCATCAGTCCCACCACTGGGTATCTACCCAAAAGAAAAGAAGTAATTTTATTTATTTATTTATTTGCAGTTTTTGGCTGCAGCTGGGTTTGAACCTGCCACCTCCAGTATATGGGGCCAGCGCCCTACTCCTTTGAGCCACAGGTGCTGCCCCCTAAAGAAGTCATTTTATAAAAAAGACACCTACACTGGAATGTCTATTGCAGCATAATTCACAATGGCAAAGATATCGAATCAACCTAAGGGCTCAAAGGTTCATGAGTGGGGTAAAGAGAATGTGGCATATATACCGTGGAATACTACTCAGCCATAAAAAGGAATGAAATAATACCTTTTGCAGCAACTTGGGCGGAACTGGAGACCTTTATCCAAAGTGAGATATCACAGGGGTGGAAAAGCAAATCCCACGTGTTCTAACAGTTGGGAGCTAAGTCACGATACGCATGAGCACAAAGAGATGTAAAGGATATCAGCAGACAGGTGAAGGGTGGGAAGGGAATGAGTAATAAAAACGTACCTGCTGGGTACGATGAACAGGTGACAGGTACACTAGAAACTGATTCCAGCATTATACAAGGCAACTATGTGATAGAAACATGTATACCCTCTTGATATCTTTTGGGGAAAGCCAGTCTTAAAGGGTACTTACTGTACGATTCCATCTGCGTGCCGTGTGTAAAGTGAGAAATTATACTGATGGGGAACATGCCCACGATTGCCGAGAGGATTGGAAGGAGTTTCTTTGTGTTGCTATTTACACGTTTATGTATGTGATAAAATGTGCACCTCAACCCCAAAATAGTACATTAAAAACTGGTGAAATCCAAGTAAGATCTATATCTGAATAAAATAGTACTTACCGTCATTTTCCTGCTTTTCCCACAGTATTGAGATTATGTTGGCTCGGCTCTGGCCACATACACCCAGGCTGGCAGGTTCGAACCTGGCCTGGTCCAACAAACAACTGTAACAAAAAATAGCCGGGCTTTGTGGCCGGCGCCTGTAATCCCAGCTACTCAGGAATCATGAGGCAAGAGGATTGCTTGAGCCCAAGAGTTTAATGTTGCTGAACTTTGAGGCCGTGGCACTCTACTCAGGGTGACAAAGTGAGACTCTGTCTCAAAAAAAAAAAAAGATTATGTAAGATATTATCATTGCAGATATAGCAGAAGCTGGGTGAAGGGTACACAGGAACTCTATTATTTTCGCAATTTCTGTTGAGTCAAACTTTCCAAATAAAAATATATCTATGCATCTTTGTGTGTGTGTATCTTTCTTTAATCCCCAGGAGTCAGATTTGCCTTGCCCTTCAGACAACCATTAGCTTTATTGCTCATTTACTTCTCTTTGGATTCCTGGTCTCATTCCATTTTTCAATCCTTTAGTATTTTTTTTCTCTATTTTTTTTAGAAAGGTATACTTTAATATGTATAAAGTATATAAACATTAAGTAAGCTTCTGAAGAAGCTGATCAAAATACATAAATTAGGAGATACAAGTGTCCATCTAAATCTTCTATGTCTTTTTTTTCACACCACATTTATTAAAGTTGTTCATTATACAATTTCTCCTTTTTCAGTTTGGAAGTCACTTATTGTAAAGGCAATTCTTTTGTCTGATGACAAACAGCAGCCATAGTGATTACTCTGGACCTCCACGTTGGATATATTCAATTTCTTCTTGAGACACAAGTTTCCTTCTGCATTTCTAGGTAATGTTTTTGTTATTTCTGCAGTGTCTGGTGGACCCTGATACATCAGCAAATCTGGTGATTTACTTCCCTTAGAATCCTGGGAAATTGCAGGACAGTGAAGCGGTCGTCCTGCTGATCTCAATGCTTCTGACACGTTGGGTTTAGGATTGTCTCTTTCCGAGCAGTTTAAATACTTGGTCTATTTCCCTGACTCTCTTGCTAGTTCTGCTGTACTTACTTTATCCAGCATTTTGGGGTGTTGGAAGCTGGATGGTTTTGGGGCTGTCTTATCTACAGTGCTGGTAAAAATAATAGTTCTGTTGCAAAGAAGGACAGGAGGCATCCTGAGAAGCAGACAAGCTGAGAGCAGCTGAGTCCTACAGAGGCCAGCTTCATGAAATGGTTTTCAAATCAAAAATAATTCTTTGTCTCAGAACGAGCAGAAGCTTTGGTGTCAGGTAGGCAGCATAGCCATGCGAGTTATTGACCAGGTCACGGTGTGGGTCAGCTTAGACCCAGTCTGTTTGGGGTAACAAATGCCCACCAGTGGCTTCCCTGACAAAGGCCCACCCCAGCTCCCATCCCGTGCACAGCTCGGCCGCAGTGGGCTGGCTCCGGGGTCCAGGCTGAAGGAGCGGCCCTGTCCTTCCTTTCTTCATTTTCTCTCAATTCCCCTGTAAGTGACCAGTTTCCCCAGCACCCTAGTCCCCTCCTCAGCTCCCCAGCTTCTTTGTCTGCCTTCTCCCCTCTGCAGGGGGAGGGCATGACTTTTTGACTGAATTCATTATCCAGGGAGGGAGAGTTGAAGGCAGGAAAGGATGGTGGTAATACGTAAATCACAAATTTTCGCGAAGACTAACGATCGCAGGTAGTGCAGTGCCTAGCAAAGACGAGACTCAATACCGTTCGGTTATTGACCCCCCCTCCATCTTTCATTTGTTTATTCTCTACAGATAGCCTGAATCTTCTTTTATCTCGAGATAAAATTCTAAGTCCTGTTGGCTGGGGATGCCATCCTAGCCATGTGTTCATTTGGACAGGATGCTCTCAGAGACAAGGCTGGAGACGTGTGCAGCTGATTGGGGGGCCGGGGTGCTTGCCGGTTCTGAGGACCTGGCTTGTGGAGGAAAACACACCTCACACCCAGTTTAGCTCTCGTGTGTGGGAGCCTGGAGGTAAGGTGGCCACAGCACTGCTAGGGACTGTGCTGACCAGCGCATCCTTGAGGACAAGATCAGCCGCCCTAATTTAGTCATTTCAGGCAAAAACATGGCCTTGAACACCACTCTTGAGTTCAGAAATTAAAAAATTTTTAAACAATTCTCAGAAGGCAGTTCCTGGCAGCGCTTGAACCCCAAGGAAGCAGAGGGAAGCCTGAAACACAATCCAGAGGCCTGGGCACACACACTCTGTCCCCGAGGGCCACGCTGCCAAAGACAAATGGCTTTCAGGTTTTCTAGGCAGTGTCCCAAAAGGCATCCTCAGAAAAGTAAACGAGGTGCCACTTGGATTAATGTGCTGCAGAGTGAGAATGTCCAGGGAGTCCTGGACACGTCTGGCCTTCACCAGGTGGGAGGAATGAGCAAGCCCACTTTCCCAGGCTTTCCTGGGCTCCGCCACAGGCTGCCGGGATAACATAGCCAATGTCAAGTGCCTTTTGGGTTACTGTTTGTGTGATGTCCTCTGGACTGCCAGGTAGGACCAGCTGGGTTCAGGTATTTCTGGCTCAGCACCCCTAAGGGGTTCTCTAATTAGACACATTAGAAACCAACAGAGGGGATCAAAGAGAGGGGCAGGGATGAGTGGACCAATAGGACAGGGACCAGGGAGGGCAGCACCACTGGGGGATGTCTGCTCTGTGTCAGACACCCTGAGCCACAATACTGGTAGTACTAACAACAGTTCCAGCTCTGTCCTAGGTACTTTATGAATGTTCTTATTTATTCCTTCAGAGCAACCTTACAGTGTGGGCACTAATAGAAGAAAGATACTAAGTAACTTGTGCAAACAGATGTGGTTGAAAGGGTGGGAGCGGATATAAACGTATATTATTATTTCCTTTTTATTTCTAAAGTTAAGTTTATTTATTTATTCATTTTGTTGTTGTTGTTGTTTGCAGTTTGGCCAGGGCTGGGTTTGAACTCACCACCCTTGGTATATGGGACCAGCACCCTACTCACTGAGCCACAGGCACCACATTATTATTATTTTCTTTAGTATTCCCAACTCGATGATACAGATTGTTATCATCTCCATTTTCCAGATGAGGAAACTAAGGCCCTCAGACCAGCAACATCAGCATCGCTCGGGAGCTTGTTAGAGAAGTGGAACCTTGGGTCCCACTCCAGACTCACTGCATCAGAATCTCTGCATGGTCCCCTGGGCTGGGTCAGGAGGCGCCAGCACCTCTCAATCTTGAGTGTGCACCGGAGTCCACCAGAGATTGCGGTAAACCCAGATTCCTGGGTCCCAGTCTTAGAGGTCCTGAATCAGTGGTTCTCAGCAATAGTGTTCTGACCGTCTACCAAGTACTTTTTGACATTGTATTGTCTACTAACATTAACTGATGCTAAAAGAAACATTTTCAGATGAGAAGTAAAGAAATGTGTCAAAGTTTTATTTAGCTTGGCGTTGGCAAACTTTTTTTTGTAAAGGCCCAGATAGTGCATATTTTCAGCTTTTTGGACCATTCAGTCTGTCCCACAGCTATTCTATTCTGTTATGAAAAGCAAGCACAGATGATGTGTAAATGAGTGTGGCTGTTTCCTAGTAAAACTGAATTGACGCCTCCTCATTTAACACTGAACTTCAGTGGTGGCAATGAGATCGCCAGGGTGTATTTGAGGAATGGGGATTTAAATACATAGGAAAGGATTGCCTAAAATGGCTAAGTGAGATATGATATGCCTGGTCAAACTTTTTAAGGGCAATTAAACCTTAACACCTTTGGCATTAACTTTTTTATTTTATTTTATTTTTTAGAGCAATTTGAGGTTCACAGCAAAACCAAGAGGAATCTACAGAGATTACCTACATGTCCATCCCCTACTCAGGACGCACAGCCCCCCACATCATCAGCATTCCCCACTAGAGAGGTACATTGCTGCAACAGTGAACTTACAAGGGAACATTATCACCCAAAGTCAGGTTCATTCTTCAAGCTGTATATGCCATGTGTTTGGGCAATGTCTAAAAATGTGTACATACCATTGTAGTATTGTACAGAGTAGCTTCACTGCTCTAAAAACTCCTGCGTGCACTGTTTTATTCACCCCTTCTGTTCCTCCCACTTCATCCCTGGCACTTAGTGTCTCTACAGCCCTGCCTTTTCCAGAATGTCATCTTACTGCAATCATACAGCACACAGCCTTTCCTGACTGGCTTCTTTCACTTAGTGACACCCATTTAAGTTTCTTCTACATCTTTTCATGACTTGATGATGATATGAGTCCATATCATTTTTTTTTCTTTTGAGACAGAGCCTCAAGCTGTCCCCCTGGGTAGAGTGCTGTGGCATCACAGCTCACAGCAACCTCCAATTCCTGAGCTCAAGCGAGTCTCCTACCTTCGCCTCCCAAGTAGCTGGGGCCACAGGTGCCCGCCACAACACCTGGCCATTTTTTGGCTGCAGCCATCATTGTTGTTTGGCGAGCCTGGGCTGGATTCGAACCTGCCAGCTCAGGTGTACGTGGCTGGCGCCTGAGCCCGTTGAGCCACAGGCGCCGAGCCTATTGTCTGCTTCTATCATAGTTTATTTATCCATTCACCTGCTGCAGGACATCGTGTTTGCTTCCAACTTTCAACAGTTATGAAGAAGCTTCTGCAAACATCCATATGCAGGCTTCTGTGCAGACACGTGTCTTTAGTTCTTTTATTTCTTTTATCTAGAGCTAAATTTCTCAGTCCTGTTGGTTGGGGATGCTATGCCAGCAATGTGTTTATTTGGACAGGATGCTCTCAGAAGGAAACAAGGCCAGAGATCTGTGCAGTTGATCCCAAAGACATTGGGTCGATAGCATTTCAAGTAAATACCAAGGAGCACATTTGATAGATTATATGGTCAGAACATGCTTCGTTTTGTAAGAAGCCGCCAAACTGTCTTCCAAAGTGGCATTATCACCAGAAATGAATGAAAGTTCCAGTTGTTCCGCATCCTGGCTACAGTTTAGTGGTGTCAGTGTTCTGGATTTTGACCATTATAATTGGTGTACAAGGACAGCTCGTTGATGTTTGGGGTTAACGTTTCTATTTTAAAAAGAGTTCTATAAAATCCTAATACTTTGTCAGTTTCTGTAAGCTAAGCTCTCGTCTTACAGGGCTATAAATTGCTTCTATCAGTTATGTGTTATTAATTTTTTAAAAAACTAACAAACTTGCATTCCCCCAGAGTCTTCAGACAAGAGGCTCATTTAACAAGGTCCTGATTTTATTTAATCAAGTGTATTATTTTCTGATGCAGAGCAAAAGAGAAAATTGTTATCACCATTGTATCATTTGCTAAATATAGGACGATTTTTGTCATTAGCATTATAACAAAAGCCCCAGCACATTCAGTACTGTGCTTGCTGTGAAGACTGTTGTTGAGGACATGGCTTCCTAGCTTACAATGTCATTTTGGAGTCCCCAAGGGATTGATTCTCCTGCTTCCCATGAATCAGCTAAAATTATAACCAGATACCAGACTATGAATTCTGTGACCTCACTTCCCCCAGCATAATCTTATTTATCTTTTACTCAGTTCCTACTTTCCCCATTTACTTCATTTTCATCTTATTTTGTACTTTTTTTGTAAACTACCTTATATCCACTTGGAATACAATTTTTTTTTATAATTGTATTGAATCATAATTGTGTACATTGGTGCAATCATAGGGCACAATGTGCTTCATATACAATCAGAAATATTTTGATCGTACTGTTACAGATAGCCTTCATGGCCATTTTCTTGATCACTATATAACGAAATTGATACTCTACCTTTAATAAGTTTCACCAGTACCCTGCTAAGATGCACTGTAGGTGTGTTCCCACTAATTGTCCTCCCTCTACCTATCCTCCCTCCTCCCCTCCCCTCCCTTTCCCCTTTCCCTGTATTCTTGTGCTATAATTGGGTTTTAGCCTTCATATGAAAGCTATAAATTAGATTCATATTAGGGCTGAGTTGGAATACAAATTTATCTAAAAAAGAATGTTCAGATTTGAGGATTCTTTTATTTATTTATTTATTTTGTTGCAATTTGGCTGAGGCTAGGTTTGAACCCGCCTTTCTCGGTATATGGGTCCGGCACCCTACTCACTGAGCTACAGGCACCACTATTGAGGATTCTTTAGTTCAAAGTGTCTTCAGAAGGAAGAGGAAGTTGATGTTTGCATACTTAGGAAAGAATACATACGATGTCTTTTTTTTTCTGCCCTCCATAGAGTGCTGTAGCATCACAGCCTCACAGCAACCTCAAACTCTTGGGCTTAAGCCATTCTATTGCCTCGGCCTCCCAAGTAGCTAGGACTACAGGTGCCCACCACAATGCCCAGCTGTTTTTTTGTTGCAGTTATTGTTGTTTAGCAGGCCTGGGCCAGGCTGGAACCTGCCAGCTCTGGCCTATGTGGCCAGTGCCCTACTCACTTAGCTGTGGGCCTTGAACCTACATATGATATCTTGTACTATACCTTAAATGCAATTTATTCACTTTTACATCATCACTCATATTAACAGAAGGTGAACATTATTAGTAGTAATTTACGTATGCATCACATATAATTCACCTGGAGGCCTTGAATAATCCAGAGTTACTTGGAAGTGATGCAAGTTTGTGTGTTGGTTTTTTTTTTTAACACATTTCACCTTTTATTAGATTGAAATAAACTGCACAAAATTGCTTTTCCTCAGAAAAAGCAATATCTTCTGTATAATTGTTAAACCACAAATGAATTTTTGCACATTTTCCTACTTTTGCATAAAAATCAAAATGTGGGGGTGGCACCTGTGGCTCAATGGGTAGGGTGCTGGCCCCATATTCCAAGGGTGGTGGGTTCAAACCTGACCCCGGCCAAATTGCAACAACAAAAAATAGCTGGGCATTGTGCTGGGTGCCTGTAGTCCCAGCTACTCGGGAGGCTGAGGCAAGAGAATCGCTTAAGCCCAGGAGTTGGAGGTTGCTGTGAGCTGTGTGATGCCACGGCACTCCACCGAGGGCGATAAAGTGAGACTCTGTCTCTACAAAAAAAAAAAAAAAAATCAAAATGAGGCAATCGATCTGCAGTCGTGGAGAAAAATCAGTTTTGTCTAGGAACCCAGGCTCTGCCTTGCTCTGAAAGAGTGTTCACGTGTCTGCTACAAAGCTGATGCCCCAGTTAGAGCAGGGTGACAACAGCCCACTCTTCCATTCACACTGTAGCTGTAACTTATTTATTACATTCCTTGATAAAAACAAACTCTATGCTGAAATCCTCTTCAGGTGAGCGCACAGTATCCCGCACTTTCTGGTAACTTCCTTAGGAATCCACTGTAACCCGAGTGCCACAACCAGGAGCCCAACACTCATGTGGGTTAAGAAGTTGTCCTTTATGGGCGGCTCCTGTGGCTCAGCGAGTAGGGCGCCGGCCCCATATACTGAAGGTGGCGGATTCAAGCCCGCCTCGGCCCGAACTGCAAAACAAAAAAATAACCGGGCGCTGTGGCGGGCGCCTGTAGTCCCAGCTACTAGGGAGGCTGAGGCAAGAGAATCGCCTAAGCCCAAGAGCTGGAGGTTGCTGTGAGCTGTGTAACGCCACGGCACTCTACCCAGGGCGATAAAGTGAGACTCTGTCTCTACAAAAAAAAAAAAAGAAGTTGTCCTTTAGGACTGAGAGTTGGAATCCCGGAAGACAGGGAGGTCACTCTCAAAGACTGCCATTGGGAGCGTTTCACAGAGTTCTTATGTGCTCCTCGGAGGTCACAGTCTTCAGCCATGCTTCCTCTAGCCCTGTAATCTCCAGCTGAAGGACAGTGTGTCACTTCCCGAGCTGCACACCTGGGTGTTTTTCTCTTAGCCCTGGGTTGTGATGCTGGCCTTCACGGTGTGGGAAGGACTGGCCGACAGAACTGACTAGTTAGATCATCGAGTAGCTTTTACAGCTGGGGGGGCATGAAGGCTGTTTCTCCTCTTACACCGTCACAGAGTTTTAACAATGCACTTAGAGCACCTGTGGCTCAAGCAGTTACGGCGCCAGTCACGTACAACTGAGCTGGCGGGTTCGAATCCAGCCTAGGCCTGCCGAACAACAATGACGGCTGCAACCAAAAAAAAAAAAAAAAAAAAAAATGGCCGGGCGTTGTGGTGGGCGCCTGTAGTCCCCTTGGTAAAGTGCCATGGCATCACAGCTCACAGCAACCTCCAACTCCTGGGCTTAGGCGATTCTCTTGTCTCAGCCTCCCGAGTAGCTGGGACTACAGGCGCCTGCCACAATGCCTGGCTATTTTTTTGTTTTTGCAGTTCAGCCGGGGCCAGGTTTGAACCCGCCACCTTCAGTATATGGGGCCAGTGCCCTAATCACTGAGCCACAGGTGCTGCCCTAATCCAAGCACTTTGGAAAGCTGAGGTGAGAGGATTGCTTGGGGCCAGGACTTTGAGAGCAGCCTGGGCAACATAGTGAGACCCTGTCTCTACAAAAAAATTAAAAATTTAGTTGGACATTGGGTGGCACCTGTGGCTCAGTGGGTAGGGCGCCAGCCCCATATACTGAGGGTGGTGGGTTCAAACAAGGCCCTGGCCAAATTGCAACAAAAAAATAGTCGAGTGTTGTGGTGGGCGCCTATATCCCAGCTACTCAGCAGGCTGAGTCAAGAGAATCGTCTAAGCCCAGGAGTTGGAGGTTGCTGTGAGCTGTGTGACATCATGGCACTCTACTGAGGGTGATAAAGTGAGACTCTGTCTCTACAAAAAAAAAAATGAAAAAAAAAATAGCTGGGTGTGTGATGCACATAATGTCCTAACTATTTGGGAGGCTGAAGCAGGGGAATCTCTTAAGTCCGGGATTTCAAGGCCACAGTAAGCAATGATCACACCACTGCACTCCAGCCCAAGCAATAAAGTGAGACCTTGTGTCTAAAAACACAGTGTACCCAAGTCAGAAGTTTTATTTCTAACAAAAACCAAAAACTGATCACTCAAATCCTAGCTATTAGATTAGGAGATAATAAATGTCACATCCCAAATGGCTTTAATCCTTCATCATGCCATCAGCAGACCTCACATGGAAATGAAACTTGGCGCCTTCAATGGTATCTTCTTGGAGACTCAGAAGTCTTCAAAGAAGGCAAACTAGACCACAGCCATCCAACTGGAGGCACATGGGGCTGACCGATTCAGCAAGAGGTCTGGAGGCAAATTTAACTTCAGGGTCTAAGTGGCGTGAATGCACCTTATAATTTTAGCCCCTAACAATGACTAAAAGGCGTCTGACGTGGCTTGGATATGTGTCCCCTTCAAATCTCAGTTGACCCCCAGTGTTGGAGGTGGGAGATGTCGGGGTCATGGGGCGGATGCCTTATGCATGGCTTGGTGCCTTCTCTGGGTAATGAGTGGGTTCTCTATGAATTCACACAACTGGTTATTGAAGAGACATCTTGCTCCCTCCCCCATGTGACTCACCTGCTCCTGCTTCACCTTCCACGTTGTTTGGAGACTCCCTGAGGCCCTCACCAGAAGCAGACGCTGCTGCCGGATCCCTGTACAGTCTGTAGAACTGCGAGCCAAATAAGCCCCTTTTCTTTATAAATTACCCAGCCTCAGGTAGTTCCTTTATCACAATGCCAGGCAGACTAAACAGCGTCTGAAGACATTGACTCAGATGTTGTCGATGATTTCTGAGTTAGTTTGGAAGGTCTGGCTCATCCGTATGCAGTTTGCTCTATGTGTCTGTCATTAACTTCACATCATGGTTTGTAGTAAGAGTTAGGTTAATAAAACCCCCGAACTTGACCTCTGACGAGTTTTTGTTGAGCATGTTTTGTGTTCTTGTTTCCATCCATGTTTACTCTCAGTAACTCTCATCCTGGGAAAAATCCACGGGACCTGAAGCAGTACATGAGCATCCGGAAAAAGACAGAAATGTCAGGCAGGTAGAGAGCATCACACATTGCCAACAGGAGGTCTTTACCTTTCTTTCTGTTTGGACTTGATCCTCCAACAATGGAGCTCCCCAGAGGGCTGTGCAGCGCCTCCTCTGGTGAGTCACCCGCATGACAGCACGGTGTTACTGTGACATGTAGAACTGGAGATGTCCTATGTCTGAGCCTTAGAGCTCTGAGGCCCCGACTTGAGAATATCTCTCTCAGTTTCGGAATAATGTCTTCCACCATTGGAGCACCCGGTGTTTATAATAATGCCAAAGGCTAGTGGAGATTCTAGATTCTCTTGGGAAGCCCTGCAGAACTCCAGAAAGTTTCATCTGAATATTTTTAGTGTCCCAATTCATGGCTTCTTCAAACCAAAAATTATACTAAAATTGAGTATTTTCCTGCCTTCATTTGTGAATGTGATATCATAATAAAGCTTCTGGCTCACAAGAAAGTGTCAGAAGTTTGCTGCTGTGTTTGTTTTTTTTCCTCCAAAGGCTCTTGTAGACACAGGACATTTTTAAGAACAACAAATGAAACCCCTGAAATAGAAACCACTAATGTACTGCAGAGCACAAATGCTTGGCCAGCTAATGGCTATTCCATCTATCACTGTGTCATTTTCACCCTTGTTTATAAAAGGAAGGCAAGAGCTCTGCTGAAATTCCAAGCATCATGCCCACCGGTCCACCGAGGAAGGCTGGGTTCTTCCACTTGTTACTCCTTTCTTTATTGCTGTGAAGAAAGAGTAGACTTTACATTGATGAATCCTAAAGGCAATTGCAGTGACTGTTGGAATAAAGAGCAATTTCCTCATTTGTTCCTAATGGAATGTGCCCATGGCAAACCCTGACTTTCTAAGACGCTTTTCCTGCCCTAACAGGTGACAGGATCTTGAGGTTAAGGGCCCTGGTTCTATTCATTTCTATACGTAGCCCAACAACTTAAAGATGTGATATGCTCAATAGTTTTGCCTCATCATGTTACAGGTACATTTTGCAATCAAAGCTGAACATGTAAATTAGTTCATGAACATTGAAAATAAAATAATCAACTTAGGAATTGCTACTCAAAAATAAATTTATGAAGTTCATTTTCATCTCTATTTAAGAAAGCAGACACTTGAACTAGCCAAAGGAATCCAGTTTTTAAAAATGCACCCAGGAGAACTTCGGAATTGTATGGTGGGCTTCTAATTATAGATACAAAAAGTAGCTTAAGAACTGTCAGTGAAAGGTGCATCTTCTGGGGATGAAATGTTGATGATATCCCTTAGAAAGCTAAGTAACAATGTGAAAGTCCCTCTGATGAGTTGTAAGGTTTTTTGAAAATAAATGTTCAGTATTTTTGTTTCAGGATTTGGAAAAAAAACCAAAAACCAAAAAGCCTTAACAAGTGATAGCTCATTGGATATGAAGTGAGGACAAAGCTAGCTTCCTGTGCTGAGGCTCACCACAGGAGGGACAATGTACTGGGGACATCGTATTCTATGTTATACACACATTGCAAAAATTAATCTTCCATTATACTGGAGTAAACTTAATTTTCTTTATTTTTTTATTTTTTTGAGACAGAGCCTCAAGTTGTCACCCTGGATAGAGTGCCGTGGCATCACAGCTCACAGCAACCTCCAATTCCTGGGCTCAAGCGAGTCTCCTGCCTCCGCCTCCCAAGTAGCTGGGACTCCAGGCGCCCGCCACAACGCCCGGCCACTTTTTGGTTGCAGCCGTCATTGTTGTTTGGCGGGCCTGGGCTGGATTTGAACCCGCCAGCTCCGGTGTACATGGCTGGCACCTTAGCCCGCTGTGCAACAGGCGCCGAGCCTAAACTTAATTTTCTTTTCTTTCTTTTTTTTTTTTTTTGAGACAGAGCCTCAAGCTGTCGCCCTGGGTAGAGTGTCGTGGCATCACAGCTCACAGCAACCTCCAATTCCTGGGCTCAAGCGAGTCTCCTGCCTCGGCCTCCCAAGTAGCTGGGACTGCAGGCGT
>CAUYON010070439.1:0-18013 GCA_963573935.1 Arctocebus calabarensis | reverse complement strand
GGAGAGAAACGGAGAGAGCTTCTCTCTCCCCACTAGAATTTTCTCCCTCTAACAGATGCCTTAATGTTTCCTGTATTCTTTTCTTTCTTTTCTGTGAATAAATTCTGTCTTACAAAAATTAAAAAAAAAAAAAAAAAAAAGTTAAGTCAATCCAAACTCTTCTATTTTTTTCTGAGCATTTTTAAGTGCAACTTATAAATTCTGTGTCTTTCTCCTCTTCACACATTAATGAAGATAAGGGTGAACCTCTCTGTTGTATAAAGCAGAAAACTATTGAGCTTATGATAAGTAACAGGAAGGGACCATAAAAGAGACTCATGTGAAAAGTCAGGTCAGATTTCCTCCTACAAAATAAAGTTACAGCCAAGAAGCAAGGAAAACCTCCAGAATAATCTGCTAGTCATATTTTAGCAGGATTCAATTGTACAATTGCGTCTGTGAAACTGGGTCAGGAAAGTTTGTACATGAATGAAAACAATTTCAAACTGAAAAAAAATATATTTATATACACAGACACATACATATATATGTACACACAGATATATGACAAACACACTGAATATTGCAGAAAATTAAAGCAGAGAGTAAGAAAAAAAAGCTAATCAAATTCTTCTTGAATTCAGTGGAAAAAGATAAAGAAAAAGAATAAAGGGAAGCCATGTAAGACAGCACTAGCATTCAAAATCCATGCAATGCAAATTTCAGAAGGGTAAATAGGCCATACCTAGCTATTACTAGGAAACTTCTTACATTTTAGGGGCAGATAGAAAACTTCAGGAATCTAAACATAAAATTTTAAAAATATAATACCTACAAAAAAAAATTAATTTATATTGGCACCACATTGATTCCATATGAGTAAATTGTACAGGGTCATATTTCTAATGAGCCAATCTAGTGTTCACATGTAGAAGCTCCTAATACACATTAGAAGATAAGCTATGAGCCCCAAATTACACCATTTAAGTATGCTTCTCAGGAAAAAAAGATTAACCCAGCAATCCATAATTAAATGTTTTAAAAGGAGAATGATGAATTCTAAGAGGAATGTCAATGAGATGGAAAATGGACTTCAACGAACAAACATACACAGCCAAAATATGGTCAATTATTTTTTAGCAAAGTTATGAAACTAAATACAATGCAGAATTCTTCAAAAGAAAAGTGATGTTATTATAATTTAGTAGCAATCTCTCAGAAGTGATAGAATATATCAACAAAACTAGAAAATGACAGATAGCAAGAAAAAGGAGGCTAGACATACAACAGGAGAGATTGGTAGACTATACATATTTTGACTCTAAGCCTGTTTTAAGAAGATACATTTCAATACCTGTGTGCGCGTCTATAAAGCGCATGGACATATATAATATCTAATGGAGAAAAACAGTCTGCTTAACTTCCAGGTTCTTGAGAATGAGAGGGAAAGAAAAGGAATAGCAGGGAACCTCTCTGTCTGTTCCGTCAGATACAAGCACTCTTACGTGTAGGAAGGAGAGTTTGATTCATTCCTTCATCGTCATCATGGGCTCTTGTGAAATAATGACGGGGGAGGAGGATGACGCTCAAAGGAAGACCACACACACCGTGTATTTCGGTACTTTTGGTTTCATCTCCTTTTCAAAAGGCAATACAATAGGATCAAAAGCCACCCAGTCTTGCGATAGTTAGAAGGAACGTGCCTTATAAGTAAAATGACGCAATGGTATTAGATATGTAATTGTATACGCAAACACATCTGACCAGAAAGTATCCAGCCACGTACTATATGCAAAATAGAGCCACGTGGCTGGCTAGTTTCTGGACAGCCCTCATAGACATAGAAAATGCAAACAAAAAGGAGGAAAAAAAACCAGAATTTCAGGGGAAAAAAATCAAACATATCTACAAAGGAATTATTTTATTTTGATGCCAGGTACAAGCCACAGTGAAGCCAGGAAATTAAAAAGCAGTGCATGCCACCAGGAGTTAGAAAAGAAAGAGCCGTTTTGCTAATGCAAGAAGAGGAAAGAGAAGTAAGAAAAGGATACGATAAGTGAGTGTAGGCCTTGGAATTCTCCTCTGACTGTAACTCTGCTGATTTGTCACATGTTATAAGGAAATTGAGGAGGTGTGAACAGCGTAATTATTTTTCTTCTTTTTACCTTTAGGTACCGACTTATTGGTCACTCGTCTGCTGAATGTATCATCTTGGGCAATACTGTTGATTGGGGGACGGAGGCCCCAGTTTGCCAGCGTGAGTTAAAACTCTTTCCCCATTTACCTTACCAGTTAATCCTGCAGTTGGTCCCCTAGAATTACAAAAAATAAGCCTCATCTGCTTGGGAAATGGAATCCTTCTGATATTTGAAGAATACAGTCAAAGCCTTAAAATAGCTCACAATGTTCCAAAGTTCTAGATCCCCCTAGAAGTGTTTATGTTCTTATCTTGAGATGTAACTTAGTTTAAACTATAGTCTTAAGCTCATTTTAAACAGCCCCCATTTTTCTCTTTTGTTGGTTGGACACTTCATAGTTTGAAGGGCATTCTTCTTAGTGAAGTAAATAAATACAAAGTTTGTCAAAGTAGCCCTATTTCCTCTCTGCCATCTCTTAATACTAAATCATCTATCTAAGCAGGGAAGTTCCCTCTTCTTACTGTCTAAACAGAGACGTGGCATCTTCCCTGTGTGTTGTTTGGAAGATGAGCTACACTTTGGGGAGCATAGAGGACTGAGCAAGTGCAAGCTAACAAAGAGTATAAAATGGATATAACCTTGGGTTTGGTGATAGCATAAGAAAATTAGTAATGTCAGACCCAACTGGTGGGAAGAGCAGTGGGAACAAACTTTCTATAAGGCTGGTATACAAAACCCTTAACTGTATGCATGCCTTAAATTCAGAAAATCTACTGTTTATGATTTGTTTGAAAAAACAATCATCATGGACTTTTTTTTTTTTTTTTTGAGACGGAATTTCACTTTATCGCCCTCGGTAGAGTGCCATGGTTGCTCACAGCAACCTCCAGCTCCTGGGCTTAGGTGATTCTCTTGTCTCAGCCTCCAGAGTAACTGGGACTACAGGCATCCGCCACAATGCCTGGCTATTTTTTTCTTGCAGTTTGGCCAGGGCCGGGTTTGAACCTGCTACCCTTGGTATATGGGGCCGGTGCCCTACTCTCCACTGAGCCACAGGCGCTACCCTCATCAGGGGCTTTTGCAAAGATATTTCCTATATTATTATTTGTGATAGTGTCAAGGAAAAGTTAAAATAACATAAAAGTTGAGTATATTCTAAGCAATAGTTTGGAAGTAATCTACTAAAATGAACAAGGCATGTGTTCTGTAAAAAGAAACAAGTTTAAACTATGCCAGGAGGCATTAGATTGTAGAGGCAACTCTTCCAAATGGAATTGGAAAGTACATTCTTACAATAGGATATATTAATTAGCCAACAAAGATATTTTAGAAAAAACATGATTTTGTGTGTGTGTGTGAAAGAGTACATAGATATTAAACAATTAGCAGTGGCTCTTTCTGATTCATGGCCTTAAAAATGATTTTTATCTATATTTTATGGATTTCCATAATAAATTGGAAGTTCCTTAAAGATTTTCTTAAAGATTAAAAAACTGCCCACATTAAAGTATACCTGCCAAAAATGATAAATATATTTTATTGTTATATATGTTTTAGAATGATTTAACTTGCCTAAGAGTCAGCCCTTACTTAAAAATTAGATTAAATTTGTCTATAAAATTAGCCATGCCTCATATCTTTTTAGGGGTAGTATTTGTAATATGTTTTTCCATTTCTTCTATATTGGTGGGGTATTCAAAATTTTTACCTTTCCCAGAGTCAAGATTGGTGAAATATATCTTTATTCCTAATATTCTCATTTTCAAATTAGCATAGACTAGAACACAGTATTTAGTTCTTTTTTATTACTTCTGAATCTGCAATCACTGTGTTGATTATAGGCAGTGTTGCGTATTTATGCTTTGTCTTTTCATTATTAGTTCTTCCAGAGCTCTTGGGTTTTAATAAAGATACTACATAATACACGTAGTAATACACTTTACCATATTAATAAAGCCAATCGTCTTCCATGGAGAGAGGCCCAAATTAACAATGGTGAAATACCAGTTAAATTCTCACTTCAAATGGGAAATAAATATGTGGACTCTAAGACTATATGGACACATTTGCTGAAATGATGTTAACTGAGAAGAGCAGAACTCACCATATTGTAGTTTCTTAATCTGAATGAGAGTGGTTTTGTGAATATTTAGTTTTTGGTAATTTGCAGTATACCCAAGCTGTTTGCCAAAATTTGTAATTACAGGGCGGCACCTGTGGCTCAAAGGAGAGGGGCGCCGACCCCATATGCTGGAGGCGGCAGGTTCAAACCCAGCCCTGGCCAAAAACTGCAAAAAAAAATTTGTAATTGCATATAATTTTAAGAAACCAAGGTTTTGTTTATCTTGATCATTTTTTCCCAGGTATTATGTGTAAGCCACCCCCAGCCATCCCCAATGGATATATCTTCAGCAACAGAGAATATTTTGAATATGGACAGGTGGTGACCTATCGCTGCAAAAAGGAAAAGCCCTTTTTCCTTGTGGGTGAGGCCTCCATATATTGCACCAGCGATGATGATCAAGTCGGCATCTGGAGCGGCCCTCCCCCTCAATGCATTGTACCTAATAAATGCACGCCTCCGAATATCGAAAATGGAATGATAGCATCTCATAACAGAAGCTTATTTTCCTTAAATGAAATTGTGGTATTGAGTTGTCAGCCCGGCTTTGTCATGAAAGGACCCAGCAGAGTGCAGTGCGGAGCTCTAAACAAATGGGAGCCGGAGTTACCCAGCTGCTCCAGGGGTGAGTCTGAGCCTTGAAGGGGTTTATGAATTCCATGAGCTGCTGGAGGATCAGGAGATTAGCGTTTTTTCCAAGGGAGGGATGTGTGGTGAACAGGGTGGGGGAGTAAATTTCAGGGGTAGAAACATGAAATGAAGGGGTGGGGAGTGTGTGCACGGACCTGCTTGTATGTGTCTTCATTTTGTCAAGCAAAAATGTAAGGAGCCAAGAAAGGAGATATTTGAGACCTTTCTTTGGAGCAATTCTCAGGGCAAAGTGGCAGCTGCAGTATGTCTCACTCATACTGAGGAGTGAGATGGACTTTGTTGAGGGCCAGTTGTGCGATAAGAACTTCATATGCATTATCTTTGCAAAAACCTTTGAAGTAGTGCTACAGTGACGTTAGCTTGATCTTACAAAGGTTAAGTGGATTGTCCAAGTCACATTCTATTAAGTGACACACTCAGGATTTCAAAAGGCGTGTGTCAGACCCCAGAGCCTAAACACTCTGGTTCTTACCATACTTCTGTCAGCATCCACCAGTGAAAGAGACGGGCTTATGAAGATAGATCCACAGCATCAGAATAGTACCAGAGGCATTAGTTTGTCTATAACAGTTCACCTCCTATTAGGAATCTGAAGTCAAGAGTGAAAGTAATCTGCTGAAGCCAAACCTTTTTTATTCATCTTTAACTAGGCATAGATTAGATTAATGTAAAAATGTGATATGATGCTGTAAGAATGTACCTAAATGGTCATGAATAAAGGCAGATCTTGCATCAAATACTCTAAGTAAGATGCTCTCTTGTGACGAGCACTGGCTGACCAAGGGGCTTCTCCTACTCTTGGTGGCTGTTCTTGTCTGCTTAGGCTGTGCTAGCTGGTGTAGCAGTGGAGTGGGTAAGGGTTGTGCTTGATGTGTAGGTTCAGAGAAGAAGCTAACAATTCTCTGATCCATGTCAGCCTTAGGAAATCACTGAGACAGCAGCTGGGAGGACAAACAGAAAGATATAAGGATGGACAGAGGATGACACTTCAGCCCTGGAAGTACAATAAGAGAGAGGGGAAACATTAAATAGACTTGGGCTCAAGTGACCTTCTTTTTAGCTAAACAATGAGGCTAAAAATTGGGTTTGCCTTCCTGGGAAATATGTAACTTGGAGAATGTAAAATATGTAAATATGGAGAATCCACCAATGCTAATTCCTCTATACCAAATAGCCAGAGGTAAGGGAAGAAACAGCGCATCTTGCAGACTTATGAGTGAATTTGAGACCTTCAGCTAGGGGAATTAGATTCTATTTCTGCACCTCTTACTAGCCACAAGGCCTTTGGAAAGCATAGGGTATAGCAAAAGAAATCGCCCCACAACTAGAGAGTACTTGTTTGTTTGTTTTTAAAGTAAGTAACCAACTTTATTAAAAAACTAAACAGCAGTGGACCGAAAGACACAGGAGGCCAGATTGCTTTAACTTCAAATGTCTTCTCCCCGAAAACAAAATACTAAGCAACAAACAAACGAAAAATCTTCTCTCCATCAAGCAAAACAGCAGTCTGATGATGAGACAAATATACAAAACAGTCTCAAAATATTTGTGGAAAAATGAAATTTGAACTTCATTTGCATTCTGATATGAAATATCCTGGAATGTGCAAACGCAGGGGGAAGAATCTATTCCTAGGAAGTGACTAACAAGTACTTGGAAACTGTTCTTTCCACAGTGTGTCAGCCACCTCCACAAATCCTGCACGGAGAGCACAGCCCAAGTGGCAAGGACAACTTCTCACCTGGGCAGGAAGTGTTCTACAGCTGTGAACCTGGCTATGACCTCACGGGGGCTGCTTCCCTGCACTGCACACCCCAGGGAGACTGGAGCCCTGCCGCTCCCAGATGTGCAGGTGCCTGAACTCCCTTTGAGTTCCTAGACCACTTTCTTTGCCCCTCACGTGGAAGTCTTATTTTGTTTTGGTTTTGTATTTTTGTTCCTAGTGAAATCCTGTGATAATTCCTTGGGCCAACTCCCTAATGGCCGTGTGCTGTTTCCACTTCATCTCCAGCTTGGAGCAAAGGTGTCCTTTGTTTGTGATGAAGGGTGAGTGTGACCCATAATAGAGACCAGGGATGGGACTCAGTGGTGAAGAGTGACTCTCTTAAATTCAGGGCTAATCCAGCAGGGGACTGTCCTTGTAGAAAGGAAGTATCCAGGGAGATAAAGTTCCAGAAGGGCAGTTTTAAAATAAAGGTAGCAGGGACTCAGTGGCACCACTATCAGAAGATGAAAAGGAAATGGTACGTATAACTCAATGTCACGTACATATATAAATACGATCACCAGTCCTAGTGAAAAAGAAGTCAACTCAACTTATTTCGTTTCTCACTACTAGAGGCTCAAAAGTAAAATCATTTTGGAAAAAATTCAGCTTCCACTAAAGGGCAATAACAATAGCAGAAATATAGCAACAAATCATGCATATATTCGCGGATCATTAAGTTTTTGGGTTAGTAGTAACATGTACTCTTCAAGAGATAAATATTTTAGGGGGTTGCTAAGAAGAGTTTGATATATATAAGAAAGTTGTACGTGAACAACATGCACATATTGTTCCAAAAAACTTTTTTTTTATTAAATCATAGCTGTGTACATTAATGCAAACATGGGGTACAATGTACTGCTTTTATATAAATTCCGAAATATTTTCATCAAACTGGTTAACAGCATTCATGGCATTCTCTTAGTTATTGTGTTAAGACATTTATATTCTGCATTTAGTAAGTTTCACCTGTACCCTTCTAAGATGCATCGTAGGTGTGATGGGGAAAAATCCTCATAAATCTGATTTTTAAAAAGCACATACAATAAGACTGCCGCAAAACCAAAACTCTGATTCGTTTCTGTTGGGGGCCTATGCACTGTTAGAAACTCCATTTTCCTGTAACCCACAGCAGAGCAGCTTTGTAAGTGTTCAATCGTGCATCTGTATTTTCTTGCTTAACTGTGTTCTGATCTCTCAGGTAGACATGAACATGGGAAATATTGATGTTTTAAAGGTTAATGAGGGTGTCATTGATTGCATTTGTATTCAAATACGCAAAAAACAGTGATTCCTCTGGGAGATACTTTGTAGGCTAGTTTAATAATGACCTTAGTGTAAACAGTATCAGTGAAACGGAGACTATGAGCCTTTAATGGTTTTATGATTTCTGTGTATCACAGCCTTGGATGCTTGTAAATCTATGTGTATGTGCATAGCTCATTAAGTTTTCTACTGAATTGTAATATTTAACCTAATATTACATGCTTCTTTCTTGTTGATCCTCAGGTTTTAATTAATCAGCTAAATTAAAAGCACAGCAAAGGTGACTGAATTTTATGATATAAAGTTTTGTTTTCTCAAAGGGTGCCTTTTCTTCCAAATGGACTTTGTCTTTTCTCAGCTAAAACATCTTTGGCCTTGCTTACTGATTTACTTTACAAATCAGCAAAAAATGTGGAAATTACAATCACACTCTTAATTCATGTAAATATTCTTGCCACTTTAGAATGATTATAGAGTCAGCTCTTGGAATCCAAGGGGGATTGGTTCCAAGACTGCAAGAGGACACCAAAATCATTGCATACCCAGATCCTGCAGTGGCCCCCTGGAACTCACATATAGAAAAAGTTGGCCTTCTGTCGGTGCAGGTTCAAATCCCACAAGTACTGTGCTTCTGACCCTTATTTGGTTGTGGATACAGTACTTGCTGGTACAGAAGTCTGGCTTTATTTATTGAAAAATGCCTGCATACTAGTGCACTCTTGCAGTTCAAATCCATGTTGTTCCAGGGCCAACTGTAATTATTGGATTCTAATGGCAAAGGATAAAAACAAAATGCCACGTTAATATAGTTTACCCACAAAGTGTACTCATACTACTATTTGTCAATAAGAAATCCTCATTTTGGCTCGGCACCTCATTTTGGCTAAAGCACCAGCCACACCTGAGCCGGCAGGCTTGAATCCAGCCTGGGCCCACCAAACAACAATGACGGCTGCAACCAAAAAAATAGCCAGGCATTGTGGCAGGCGCCTGTAGTCCCAGCTACTTGTGAGGCAGAGGCAGGAGACTTACTTGAGCCCAGGAATTGGAGGTTGCTGTGAGCTGTGATGCCATAGCACTCTATCATGGCACTCTATCCAGGGTGACAGCTTGAGACTCTGTCTCAAAAAAAAAAAAGAAAAGAAATCCTCATTTAATTCATTCATTTATTTATTTATTTTTTGAGACATAGCTCATAGCAACCTCAAACTCTTGAGCTCAAGCAATTCTCTTGCCTCAGGCTTCCAAGTAGCTGGGCCTACAGGCTTCTGGCACAACGCCCAGCTATTTTAGAGATGGGGTCTCCCTCTTGCTCAGGCTGGTCTCCAACCAATGAGCTCAGGCAATCTACTCGCCTCAGCTTCCCAAAGTGCTATGATTATAGGTGTGAGCTGCCACACCCAGCCATCATTAGTGAAGTTGTGAAGTTCTCTTTTTTAGTTGGGTCTTTTCCTGGTTTGTGTATCAGGGTGATGTTTGCCTCAGGATTTCTTGTTGACAAAGAATCTCTGATTTAATTTTGGTTATTTATTTTCTTCTACTGGTTTTGGGAGTAGATTGTTCTTTTTTACCCCAATTCCATAAGATAGTTCATGAGGTTGTTGCTGTGCTCTCTTTCTGTTTTTTAAATGTAGGTATCTAATGCAATACATTTCCTTCTGAAGACTACTTTTGCTGTATTCCACAGGTTTTGGTAACTTACGTCTTCATTATTATGTTTGAGGAATTCAATATTTCCTCTTTCTGTTTAATTTCCATGTCTTTGTGAGGGGATGAACATTTTTGTTGGAGTTTAGTTCCACCTTTATTGCCTTGTGGTCTGAGAAGATGCAAGGTATAATCTCTATTCTTTCAATTTTGCTAAAGTTTTATTTGTATCCTAGGATGTGGTCTATTTTGGAGTATGTACCATGGGCTGACAAGAAATGTGTTTATTCTTTAACTTTGGAATGGTGCCTTCTGTATATGTCTATTAATCCCATTTGTTCTAGGATCGTGTTTAAGTTCTTTGTATCTTTGTTTAGTTTCTGTTTAGAGGATCTGTCCAGGTTTGTCAGAGGGATGTTATTGTCCCTGGCTATTATGGTATTATAGGATAGCATATTGCTCAGACCCATCAAGGTCTGTTTCATAAATCTGGGAGTATCTGAATTGGGTGCATAAATATTTAAAATTGAAATGTCTTCTTATGATGTTGTTCCTTTGACCAATATTTAGTGTCCATCTTTGTCTTTCTTAACTTTAGGTGCTTTAAATCTGCTTGTGTCTGAAAATAAGATCACCACTCCTCCTTTCTTCTGATTTCCATTTGCCTGAAATACTGCGTTCCCTCTCTTAACAATGAATCTTGATTTGTCTTTCAAGGGTAGGAGTGTCTCCTGGAGACAACATATGAGTGGCTTGTCTTTTTTTTATCCAGTCTGCCAAACTTTGCCTCTTCAGAGGTGAATTCAATCCATTGAAATTTTTTGAGAGAATTATAAGTATGGTGGAGTTCTATTCATCTTATTTTGTGAAAGTCTGTTGTGTAGTTTTATTCTTTGTACCACTATGGAAGCTAAGTTTTGACTTCTAACTTCTGGGTGTTTACTTTGCTGGTGATCCTTTGTGATGGTCAGTGTTAGAATAGGTCTAAGTATTTCCTGTACAGCTGGTCTTGCTGTGGTGAATTTCCTCAAGTGTTTTTATGTCTGCAAAAGATTTGAATTCTCCACCAGTTTTGAAGCTTAGTTTAGTAGGATACAGAATTCTGGGTTGAAAATTGTTTTAAGAATGATGAAGGTGGATGACCATGCTCTTCTGGCTTTGAAAGTTTCAGTTGAAATGTCTGCTATCATCCTAATGGCTCTGCCTCTGTAGGTCATTTAGCACTTACTCCTGGCTGCTTGCAGAATTTTTTATTTCATGTTGACTTTGGACATGTTCATTACAATGTGTCTTGGAGAAGCTTCATTTGAATTGAGTTGACCTGGGGTTCGATATCCATCTGAAAGGATTGTTTTGGGATTTTTAGTAAAACTTGGGAAGTTTTCATTTATGATAGTCTCCAGTAGAGCTTCCATTTCTTTGGGACAATCTTCTTATGCTTTAAGGATGCCTATTATTTATGTTTGAATGCTTCATGGATCTCACAGTTCTCTAAGTGTCTGTTCTGCTTTCTCTCTCTTCTTTTCTGTCTCTTTGACTACCTGAGTTAGCTTGAAAACTTTATCCTCCTGGTCTGTGGTTCTTTCTTCTCCATGATCTAACCTATTTTTGATACTTTCCACTGCATCTTTACATTCCCTGATAGTCTCCTTCATTTGCTTAAGCACCACCATATCCATTCTGTAGTCTATATATCTTTCCTCCGACTTTTGGTTCTGTCTTTCCATTTTCTCATCCATTCCTTTTATTGTGTTTATCATCCATGTTTTAAATTACCTTTCTGTCAAATACATTAATTCTTTATAGGTGGAGTCTTCTACAGTAGCTACCTCTTGGTCCCTTGGGGGAGTTCCTCTGTTTTGCTTTTACATGTTGCCCAAATTTTCTGTTGGTTCCTCCTCATTGCTTTTTCTTATTCACCTCTTTGTCCTCCTTTTTCCTTCTTGTTTCCTCCTTTGCTTCAAATTACCTTGTCTCAGAACTTAGGTGAAAAGGAATAGAAGGGTAAAGCACAAGTAGGGAGAAACAAGAGGAAAAAAAAGAAAAAAGAAAAAAGGAGGAAAGAGAAAAAGAAAGGAAAAAAAGGAAGGGAAGGAATGTAAAGAATTGAAGAATAAGAGAAAATGAGGAGAGAAAGAGAAAATGAGCGTTATAAAAGAAATGATATTGATTGGCATGGTGTTAAGACCATGCCTGTAATTCAAGGATTTTGAGGGGCTGGTCTGGGTTGGTTCCTCAAAATCAGGAGCTCTTTATTAGCCTGAGCAAAGCCAGATCTAGATTCTTCCTCTCCCAAAAATAGGAAGAGAAAGAAAAGAGCGAAAACAAAAAACAAGAAGGAAAAAATAAATAAAAATTAAAAAGAAATTGAAAAATTCTACAGTGTGGACTTGTCAATACTGTCTTCCACAGGCCAAAAGGAGAAGGGCTCCTTGGACCATGATCTCTTGGCCTCCTTGAGCCAGACCACTGCCATGACCTCCCTGCCAGACCACAGTCATGCCACTCCAGCACTCAATAAGAAAAGAAAAGATGAAAAAGAAAAGGAAAAAGATACTAATAAAATAAGAATAGATGAAGAAAATTTAAAATACAGTTGTATCAAATACAGGAGAGAGAGGAAAAAGGAAACAAAGAAGAAAGACCAAAAAAAGCAGGTGATATCTTAGCTGTTGCCTGAACAATTTACGTGGGAAAGATGAGGAAAGTAAAAGGGTCTCTACTACAACAGAGAATAAAGAGGCACAAAATAGAGAGAGGGAATAAATGAGCCTAAAATACCATAATCAAAAATATAGGAGTCCTTGCTCTGGATGAAAGTAAAAATGGAAGTTAGGGATAGAAAGAAACAAATTAGCAAAAATAAAACACAACAAAACAAAAGAATAAAAACTCAAATAGCCAAAAACAGCAGCAACCTGTTGTTTTCAGCTACATAGAAAAGAAGAGAAAAAATTTAAAAAAAACTAAAAATATTACATATATATAGTGAAAGGGACCAACTTTAGTAAGAATATATATGTTACAATATGTCACCAGGGCACCAGGTGGCACTGTGGATTTTTTAGGAGATGGAGAAGACAGCCAACAACCTCTATGGTTCTTATTCCTAATTTAGTTGCCCTCAGTGATCACCTGATTGTTTCCTTAGCATTCAGACCCCACTGGATTGGGATCCTAAGGCTCTCTAGAATCTTTCAGGGGCAGGTCTCGCAGTGCACCCTGACACCAGTTCCCATGGAGTGCAGGAATCCTTCAGCATGTCCCAAGAGTAGAGTTCTGATTCCAGCAGGTGGAATTAAGATGGTCATATTTTAGGCCCCTGCTAAGACCTTCTCACGACCTTCCCACAATGGCAGCTCCTTGGCCACTGAGATCTTCCCAGTGTGGCTGCCTCACCAGCCAAGAAACAGATGGAAAATCCACTTCAACTGGTATTCAAATCTGGTTGCTGTCTACCATTCGAGTCATTTCCTCTTCTAAGCTCAATGTGCCACTTCCGCAAAAAACCAATGACTCCAGGAAGGTTTCCTGCCATCCTGGACCTGTGGGGGGTGGGCCTATACTGTGGGTGGCAATCACTTGCCTAATTAGTCTGATTTCCACTGCTCTGGATCACACACTGTATCCAGCCCCCTATTTCCTCTCTGTGCTTCATGAGGTATAACTCTGGCTAAGGTCCCTGTGCCAGGTATGGCTGGGTTCTCTCTTTTTCCCCCAGTCATTCTAGGAGAGCTCAGCTGAAGCCGAATGATCCTTCTGGCCTGCCGTCTTGCTCTGTCTCCTCTGTTTTTTTTTTGTTTGTTTGTTTGTTTTGTTTTTGACAGACCTTTCACATGGCCCTACCATATTCAGGGCTGAAAGGAAATGAAAGTTATCAAGCTTTCAGAACATAATCAGATTAAGATTACTTTTGGGTGTTACATGAATAGATTTTTTGTTTTATTGATGTTTTTATGTTTAATGAGGTATGATTTATATATGCTAAAATTCTCTTTATTAGTATACCGTTCTATGACATTTGAAAGTCTCGTATGGTTGTGCAACCACTGCTACCACCACCTACACAAGCAAGATACACAATGATTCTATCATCCCCAAAAGGGCACCCAATGCCCCTTTTTAACTAAACACCTCAAATTCTTAGCAATTGGCAAATCCTGATTTATTTCCCTATAGTTTTGCCCTTTTCTACTATGTTATGTGCCCTTTAAATCTGCCTTCTTTTATGTAGCACAAGGCATTTGCATCATTTACATCCTTTTGTGAATCAGAAGTTCATTTATTCTTATTGCTGAGTACTATTCCATTATATAGACATACCACAATTAGGCTGTCCAATCATGAGTTGATGGACATCTGAACTATTTCCAGAATAGCCTAAAAGGCTATTTCCTTTTATTTATTTTGATCATAAATAAAACTGCTTTAAACATTTATATACAGGTTTTTGTGGAATGATAAGTTTTTTTTGTTTTATTTTGAGGCAGAGCCTCAAGCTGTCACCCTGGATAGAGTGCTGTGGCATCACAGCTCACAGCAACCTCCAATTCCTGGGTTCAAGTGAGTCTCTTGCCTCCACCTCCCAACTAGCTGGGACTCCAGCCTGCCACAAGTACCATTTTTTTGGTTGCAACCGTCATTGTTGTTTGGCGGGCCCGGGCTGGATTCGAACCCACAAAATCAGGTGTACGTGGCTGGTGCCTTAGCCCGTTGAGCCACAGGCGCCGAGCCATGGAATGATAAGTATTATTTCACTTGGTTGATACCTAACTGTGTGATTACTGAGCCATATGGTAAACAGATGTTTAACTTTGACAGAAACTGAGGAACTGTTTTCCAGTGTGGCTGTACCATTTTGCTTTCCTACTAGCAGTGTATGAGAATGCCTGTTATGCCATGTTCTCAATAGCAGCTGATTTTGCAGCTTTTTAGCCACCCAAATATGTGTGTAGTGGTACCTAGTTGTGCTATTATTTATTTTTATTTTATGTATTTATTTATTTTTGAGACAGATTCTCACTCTGTGCCCTGGGTAGAGTATCATGGCTTCATAGAAGGCAGAAGGGGCCCAAGGAACCGGGGTGCGTGGCTCCTTCCAAGGCAGACTAAAGATGCAGGCAGCCTCCTGTGGGGTACGGCAGGGTCCCAAGCCCTGGATGGCAGCCATGGAGGAAACAGGGATCTCAATCAGCATTTTCCCCTGTCTGGGCAGCACCCCCAGTTCAGCCTTGTGAGACCCTGAGCAGGGGACCCCACTGAACCACCTGAACTTCTGACCTCCAGGACGGTGACATGAGCACTGGTGTTTTAAGCCATTTGAGGCGATTTGTCAGGTGTCAATAGAAAGCTAGCATGGTCGATAATTATGAACAGTCGATCATTATTCTTTTTCTGAAAGAGGAAACAGAGGACACAGCTGAGCACTCTTAATGGCCTTTGGAATTATGTGAGAAGGAGCCCTTTCAGCTACAAGCTGCCTTTGCTTTCAAGACAAGACCGGAAACACAAACCTGACATCGTGCCCTGCTTCCAGAGTGGTCTATGAGATGAGAAAGTGCATATTCAGTCTGAGATAAATCACATCTTGTTCATACTAGAAGAGATAAATTAATAACATAGCCAGCATTTCCCACAAAACTATCAAGACTTTTATGGAAATGACGGGTTTCCCACCACGGAGAGAGTAGGGTAAATACAGCGACTTGGACCCTCTGGCAGGTTCTCACTGAGTTCTCCATGATTTGATGAGTAGGTGCTTCTGAAATCTGACTCCCTTGCATTCTTTGCAAGTAAACTTTGCCTTTCCTTTTCTAAATGCTTTTGCCTTTGAGTCTCCCTTTGATTCTTTTTTTTTTTTGAGACAGAGTCTCATTTTGTTGTCCTCGGTAGAGTGTTGTGGCATCACAGCTCAGAGCAACCTCCAACTCCTGGGCTTAGGTGATTCTCTTGCCTCAGCCTCCCGAGTAGCTGGGACTACAGGCGCCCCCCCGAAACGCCCAGCTATTTTTTTGTTGCAGTTTGGCCAGGGCTGGGTTTGAACCTGCCACCCTCAGTATATGGGGCAGGCACCCTACTCACTGAACCCAGGCACTGCCCCTGGACTTGATTCTTAATTAACTGAGAAACAAACTTCTCACATGTCGTATCATCCCTTTAAGATTTACGATTTGGTCTAAGGGGTCTAAGTTGGAGAGCCATGAATTTCTTTTCTTTTCCCTGTGCTTCATTTCTAAGTATCCCCTGGTAATGTCCCGCCATATTTTATGGTTCCTCTAAGTTTTCAGTCTCCCAGTGGTCCCAGTTTCTTCTGACTGATTTAGCAATTTTGGGGACTCAAGTCTATGGTGAGTCCAGGCAGGGCTCTTTGGTAGTTTACTTCCCCATCTGTAGTCTGTATGCGATTCCTTTTTATAAGTATCTCTATTGAAATATAATTTATCTGCACTGTTCCCATATAAAGTGCACAGTTTATTTGTTCATTTATTTATTTATTTTGAAACAGGGTCTCAAGCTATACCCCTGGGCAGAATGCTGTGGCATCATAGCTCATGGCAACCTCTTGCCTCAGTATTTCTATTTTTAGTAGAGATGGGGTCTCACTTTTTTTTTGTAGAGACAGAGTCTCACTCTATCACCCTCTGTAGAGTGCTGTGAAATCACAGCTCACAGCAACCTCCACCTCTTAGGCCTAAGCGATTCTCTTGCCTCAGCCTCCCAGGTAGCTGGGACTATAGGCGCCCACCACAGCGCCCAGCTAATTTTTGATGCAGTTTGGCAGGGGCCAGTTTCGAACCTGCAGCCCTCGGTATATGGGGTCAGTGCCCTACTCGCTGAGTCACAGGTGCTGCCCTGGTCTCACTTTTTGCTCAGGCTGGTCTTGAACCCATGAACTCAAGCTATCCACCCACCTCAGCCTCCCAAAGTTCTGGGATTACAGGTATGAGTCACTGTGCCTGGCCTCACAACACATTTTATTTAATTTTATTATTATTATTTTTTGAGATAGAGTCTCACTATATCACTCTCAGTAGAGTGCAGCGGTGTCACAGCTCACAGCAACCTCAGACTCTTGGGCTTAAGTGATTCTCTTGCCTCAGCCTCCCAAATAGCTGGGACCACAGGCACCCACCACAACGCCCGGCTAAAAGTGCACAGTGTAAAGGCTCTTAGTGTACATTCTATTCTAGACTCACCATAGACTCTAGACACAGAGTTGTGCGTCTGCCACCACAATCCATTTCAGAACATCTTCGCTGTCTGCTCAGAACTCTGTACCCCTGGACCGCCATCCCACCAGCCCTCGGCAACCTCTAATCTACTGTTTCTGTCCATAAAGGTTTGTCTATCCCACAAGAGACATGAACAGAACCTTCTTCCAAGAAGACAAACGGCCACAAACACATGAAAGCATGCTCATTGTCCCAAGTCATCAGAGAAATGCACGTCAAAACCCCCTTGAGATGTCACCTAACCACAGGGAAAATAGCCCACGTCATAAAGTCCCCGAGCTGCAGGTGCTGCGTGGGTGTGGCGAGAAGGGAACTTTTATACACTGCTGGTGGGGCTGCAAACCACTGGAACTGCGATGGGAAGAAGTCTGGAGAATCCTCAAGGAGCTGCAAGTAGACCTCCCTTTTGATCCTGCAATCCCATTACTAGGTATCCACCCAGAAGAACAAAAATAACTGTATCATAAGGACATTTGCCCTCAAATGTTTATAGCAGCTCAATCCACAATTGCCAAGAGGTGGAATCAGCCCAAGTGCCCATCAACCCACAGATGGATTAATAATTTATGGTATTTGTATACCATCGAGTACTATTCAGTCATAAAAAGATGGAGACTTTGCAACTTTTGTGTTTACCTGGATGGAGTCGAAGAACATCATCCTTGGTAAAGTATTGCTGTAGGGAAAAGCAAACATCCCGTACTCAGTACTGATAGGAAGCCAGTAGCTGAACAGCTACAGGCCCCTACGAGAGAGAAATCACAATTAAATTCAGGAAAGGAGAAGGGGGCTCGGTAAGCTCCCCACTAACAGGTACGACCTAGGGTATAGGGCACACCTCCTGGGTGAAGGGCTCAAACTCCAACTAGGAAGTTACCTAACAAATGCAACAATGTAACCTAATCATATAACCCCCTTCCAACAATTTCACTTATCACTATCAAGTATGGTCTTTTGCAACTGGCTTCATTCACTTACCACACTGTTTTCAAGGTTCATTCATGTGGTAGTGAGTATCATTGCCTCATTTATTCTTCTCATCAAGTAATAGTCAAATAAAATGGACACCACGTTTTATTTATCTTTTATCAGTTGACAGACATTTGGGCTGCTCCCATTTTCTGGCTATTATGAACATGCTGCTTTGAGCCTTCTGCAGACACATGCTTTCTCTTGCCCTGGGCATATGCCTAGGAGTGGAATTACCAGGGTA
>CAUYON010070435.1:0-63315 GCA_963573935.1 Arctocebus calabarensis | reverse complement strand
AGTTTCAGTCTTCTACAGGTCACCAGCCAGTTCACCCAGCACCATTTGTTAAATAGGGAATCTGTACCCCACTGAATGTTCTTAATTGGCTTGTCAAAGATCAAATAGCGGTAAGTAGCTGGGTTCATCTCTTGGTTCTCTACTCTGTTCCATACATCTATGTCTCTGTTCTTGTGCCAGTACCATGCTGTTTTAATCACTATCGATTTATAGTACAATCTCAGGTCTGAAGTCAGGTAATTTATTGACTAACTGTATCAGACATGTGTTTGGCTACACAGATAAGGCCCATTCTGACCAAGGTTGGTATAAGTAGAGGTTTTATTTGTCTCCCATGGTGTTCAGAGTCCGGGGCAGTCTGGGGCAGGAGTGAGAACGGGACAATCTCTGCTTTCTTTCTGCCTCTGACTCCAAGGTGATGCCTGGTGGTTGATGGCTGGAAATTCCCTGCCCTTACTCACAGGGAGAAAAAAACAGAAATGGGAAAATAGAAGGACGTGCCACCAGCACGGTTCTGATTATATTTCTCTAGCGGTTATCTCTCTGTGTGACAAATCATCCCCAAACATAGTGACTGAAAACAACCAGCACATATTCTAGCTCGTGAGCCTGTGGGGCAGCTTGGGAGGTCTGCGCATCTGAGCCAGGCATGGCTGATCTTGGCTGGGCTCAGTCGTGTGTCTGCGGTCAGCTGGTGGGTCTGTTGGGACTGGCTGATATCTCATGGGTCTAGCACTGGGGGCTGTCAGCCTGGGTGGAGTCATCTCCTGTCTCCCTCTCTCCAGCTGGCTAGCGCCAGCTTGTTCACATGGTAGCTACACAGAGTTCCAAGAGATGGACTAGAAACACACAAGGGCTCCGGAGGCCTAGGTGCAGGCCTAGTTCAATGTCATTCCCTCCACTTTCCTTTGCCCACAAATCATGAAGTCAGCTCATATTAAAAATGGAGAAATAGGCCTCCTCTCTCACTGGGAGGAGCTGCAAAGGCCAGGCACACGGAGAGTGGCTGGATGGGGGAGTGGTGTGAGGTGGTCCTGAGACAGTCAGTCTGCTGTGGTCTCCTCGACTGGTCTGGCTCACAGGGCCACCCTTCGCTTCATCAGGGCTTAGAAAACTGATCTTTGAGCAGTTTCAGCCTTTGTAAGAGAAACTGGCCAGAGCAAAGAGGCTAGAAATGCAGGCTGAGGCAGCCGGCCACCACACTCACCTCCTTGTGAGATGCGGGTGGAAGTGGCTGACAGCAGGGCTCAGGATGTCATCTGGGTGTTTCTCTCCACCATGGGGGTCTGCTCAGCTCTGAGCTGGGAAAGTAGCAGGCAAGGAAGCGTGGGCGGCCCAAGATCCGTATCTTCCCAGTTCAGCAAATCCAGTGGGAAGAGAATGTTTCTTTCTCGAATTCCCTTGGTTGATCCCAGAGAAACCTCTGGATACTTTTGCTTGGGCCAGGTGCCCATGCCCTAAACACATCTCTGTATGGGAGGGCCATGGGGTGTCCTTACTGACCGCTTGGGCCTTCTGCTGTTCCCTCTGGCTCTTGGAGGGGCAGGCAGAGGTGGGAATGGTGACAGCCAGTCTATCCGGGCTGCATAGACAGCTGGGAACCAGAGCAAGTGGGAGGATGATCTACTGGGCACACCGAGCCCAGAGCCCTCCGTCTACTGCAGTGGCTGAGCAGATGGGTGGGTGGGAGGGGCGTGTCCCACGGTGTCCCACGGTGTCCCACATGCTCTGCTGTGAGCAGGGTTGTGGTTGAAATCTTGTGTCCTGGGGAGGAGCTGGAGAGCCCTCTTGGAGGTTCTAAATCCCCCGTTTGAGGCACCCTTACCCTTTTGTCTTCAGAACCACAAAAGCACTTCAAGGCAGAAGTGGAAAACCCTGAAAGGATAGCTGCGACGCCATTCAACTGGGGGGCGTCTGAGCGCCCTGGGACTGTGAGCGGAGCCCGGGCCTGATGTGTGCACGGCCGAAGGCTGCGGAGCTGAGGGCTCTATACAGAGAATCAGACAGACCTGCGAACCCCAGTCAGCATGCTCCTCTGAGGGCCACGTCTCAGGGACATCTAGGGCTGCTCTGCAATGGAGGAAGGTCCCATAATATAAGTCTCAGAAACGCTGGGCAAAGAAAGTTCACTTACTCCCTCATCCAACACATATTCATTGAATATTTCTCAGAAATGCTGGGCAAAGAAAGTTCACTTATTCCCTCATCCAACACATATTCCTTGAATATTTATTATGTACCAGTGTTCTAAATGCTGCAAGCACATCGGGGAACAAAACAAACAAAAATCCCTGCTTGGGATTTAAACAGGGTTGTCCCAAAAAATTGCCCATAAAATTTCCATACATAGGGAAAATGGGAGATTGTAGCGAAATGTACCTTTATTTATAAAATATTCATTACAGAATTTTACGAAGAGCTGGCCAACATGTAGAGAATATTTTGTAAAATTTTGTAATGAATATTTAATAAATAAAGGGACATTTAACTATAATTTCCCTACATATGGCGACTTCAGGGGCGACTTTTGGGACACCCTGTAGTTAGCAAGAAGGTTGAAGAGTTTTCTCTTCCAGAAAGTACTTCTCAGAACCTTTAAGACACTAATGGGCGTCACTCAAAGTGGGTCAGGCATGCCTTGTTTTCTAGTGTTATCAGACCCTGGGAACTCTGGTTTTGAGGGGCGCTTAGGGAACTGACATTATAAGATAGACTTGGAGAAACACTAACATCATCCGATCTCCTCTTGTGTGTATGCAGAAACTGAGGCTCTATTCAAGGTCACCAGGCAGAGCTGGTGCTGGAGCCAAGGTCTCCCGACTCATTGCACAGAGCGCACACGCTTTCTCCTTGATCTCGTGTTCTCCCTCCCTCCCTTCCCTCACCTACTTTTTCTTTCTTCTTTCTTTAAGGCCAGACTTGGTTTTAGAACCCTAGGATTTGGGTGGCTGTCATGAATAGAGACGCTTGAGATAAAGAGCTGGGAGCTCCCATGCTCTCCACGGGTCGCCCAGGCTGGCGTCTTGCGGGGACGTCAGACCCTTGACCACAGGGGTCACGTCCCATGACCTCTCCCCAACTCTGGCTTGTCCTTGCCCAGCTGTGCCTGTCCCTTGGGAAAAGAGAAAAATTGGAACATGGGAAAGAAGTGACACTGTTAGGGGGAAAGGCACTTTATGAACGTACAGCCAACGCATCTGTCCTGGGGAGGTTGTCTGCTTCTTTGGTTAGACCTACCGAGGGATTTACTACCCTCTGTGGACATCCTTGGCTGCTCTGATGTCCCCTTGTCTGATCTTGAAATATGGGGACTATATTTGCTGTCCGGAATCTGCAAAGAGCTTGCAATATCTTGGGGTGTTGCTAAGACAGTGACCAGGCCAGTGGGCAAGGGGTTAAAGCACAGAGCATGAGCCTGAGGTATAAGGAAGCAAAATCATCCATATGATGTCAGCAGTTAGTGGAGTTGAACTTGAACTCAGGTCTCACTCTTCCCCACAAGACACCCACACTCTTAACTGAGAAGTGAATTGTCATTAAGAGACTAAAAGCTCTCTACTTGTGAAGTAGGGACATGGATTCCAGTTCTGGAGGTTTAGAGGATCAAATGGTTCATTATCAGAGAATGTTGACAGCAGTAAAATAAGGAGGGACAGTGTCCCCCGTCAGTCTCCCCTATTTTAGGTGCTTTCAAACATTATTGCAATAATAAGCCTCACATTTTGCTGATAAGGAAACTGAGGCTCAGTGAGGTGAAACCTGTCATCCAGGGTACCTTGCCTGGCAAATGACTCTGGCCAGAGGCAGACTGAGACCTTAGTTTGTCGGAACGAAAAGGCTGGATTCTTTCTGCTGCCCCCCATGGCCTGTCACACAGCATGGGATTATAAAGTCGTGAGTGATTCTTGAAAATAATCTATGAATTGATCTTTCAAGAGCAAAGGCTGTCTTATCAACCTAAAATGGGTGCTCCTGACCTCTATGACAGCCTGGCATCCTTCTCTTTCTGGAATTTTCCACTTCTCCTTTGCCTCTTGCTCTTGCTTCCTGAAAACACAGAAACCTTATAATGAATAATAACAACCAGCTTCATAAACACAACCCTCTCCACTGGCTTCTTTCTTTAATAGTGTTGCTTTGATTTCAAGGCATTTCAACAACCCCCAAATGATCTTAACGTTTTCCCTAAACTGGAAAAATAAAAAAATAAAACGCTCTACTGGTTAGAAAAGGGAAATTGTATGTTCTTTTGTTTACATGAGTGTACAGAAAATCATTATAGATCTCCATGTGGCTTTGGTGATTTTCCATTGTGATATTGAAAGAGAAATGGATAAACTGGAGTTTGCAACCAATCTCTAGGGGTTTCTTTTTTATTTGGGTGACCCCTGAAAGGCTTCTGAGCAAGTAGCAACTTTTTAAGGAAAAGAGGAAATGCTTGGGGGGAGGCAACCATTAGCAAGAGTTCACCCTGATACTAACTTATTCTGATGTTTGCTTATTTTTATTTTTATTGAATCTGATGTTTTGATGCGATTGTTGGTATTTTGGTTTTGACCTTAAACTATCATAATTCATCTTGGGCATGCCGAGAGAGGCAATGGATTATTAGTGACCAAGAAGTACCCTCTTTTCTTAAATATGACCCTTGCTTGTTGAATTGATATAGAGCATCTGAGGGAGGGGTGGGTGGCACTGCACCAGTCTTAACTGTGTTTGATCGTAATTTATGTCTTTGATGCTTGGAATAGGAACTTTGTTTCCTCTTGGCCAAGGTTTCTACCAAGAGGCCTTTGGTAGGTTTGGGGAAGAACTTGAGCCAAGTCTTCACCCATGAATTCTGGAGGCAAAAATATGGAGATTCAGAATGAAGAATTGCTTTTCTAAAATTCCAAGCAATAGGTGCGGTGCCTGTGGCTCAAAGGAGTAGGGTGCTGGCCTCATATGCGGAGGTGGCGGGTTCAAACCCAGCCCCAGCCAAAAAAAAAAAAAAAAAGAAAGAAATGATAAAATTCCAAGCTATACAAATTCTAGGTGGAGTAGATTGAGCACTGGATTGGGAGTCAGTTGAGGCAGTCGTCCCATACACCCTAGAAAGGAGCTTGTTATTATGCCCATTTTAGAGAAGAAGGTAGTGAGATATGGTAGTGAGTGACTGCATTAACTTATTCAAGTCATGAAGTAGTAGAGTCTTGGGTTCAAGTGCAACGGGTCTCCCTGCAGAGACTGCAATTTTAATGACCAGCCTAGAGCCTCTCTGGGTCTGCTGTGTGACTCTCCATTCTCTAAGCCCTAGTTTCCTCTTCTCTAATATAAAGGGACTCGGCTGGGTGATTTCTAGAACACTTTCTGGCATTGATCGCATATAAAATTTCATGATCTTTCCCAAAGTCCAGCAAGCATCCAGACTTTCATAAGGGATCACAGTCAAATTTGGTCTTCAGAGTCTAAAGAAAGAATTTCATATGGATGGAGACAAACCACATATTTTATTATATTTATTTATTTGAGACAGAGCCTCAAGCTGTCACCCTGGATAGAGTGCTGTGGCATCACAGCTCACAGCAACCTCCAATTCCTGGGCTCAAGCGAGTCTCCCCCCTCTGCCTCCCAAGAAGCTGGGACTACAGGTGCCTGCCACAATGTCTGGCCATTTTTTGCAGCTGTCATTGTTGTTTGGCGGGCCGGGGCTGGATTCGAACTGGCCAGCTCAGGTGTACGTGGCTGGTGCCTTAGCCCGTTGAACCACAGGTGCCGAGCCCAAACCACATATTTTAAAAGCACATACTTTTCTGTCTGTTCAATCATCACTGTCATTTGATGAGGTTAGTGCTATTTCACAGATGGGGAAACTGAAGTTCAGAGATGGGATGGGGCTTGTCCCAGGTCCTATAACTACGAAGTGATGGGTCAAGGAATAGGCTCCAGGTTCCCACAGACTCCTATGCTTTCCCCATCAAAGCATGCTTGGTAATCACCTGTTTATCTGTGTTCAGTGTAGTCCATGACTTCTAAGTGGCAGGGACCATGAGTCTTCTCTGTATCTGGGGGGCTAGTACAAGGTCTGGCCCAAAGTAGATGGCTGGTAAGCATTGTTGAATGAATGAAGAGATGAATTTTTATAAATGAGCCCAATGTTGCAGGGCTCATTCTATCCACTGTGCTAACTGCACAGGGGTCTCAGATGGAAGCAAAAGAGGGTCTCAAAAAGCATCTTCAGCTTGATCCAATTCACTTCCTGAGCCCAGATGCCTACCCTCCTTCAGAAATTCATAATTAAACTCCAATTATCTAAGTGTTTTGTGGAAATGCTCCTATTCTTTCTAAAGCAACACCTACAGAACCAGGAAGACCAGATTCCTTTCTCCTTCTGAAAGAGCGGGAGATGTCAAGTTAGAAAGCTAACTCTTGAGTTTTACTGTCATATTTGTGCTCCTTGGTGTTCAAAAATTCATATAATAATATTTAAAAGGGAAAATTAATATTTAATTTTTTAACGGTAAGATCAATAATGAGATTGGATCTTTATATTTCAACACTTTGGAAAACAGCAAAGAGGTATTTGGGGGCGGGTATCATGTTCTTAAGAAATGTGGCATTGTATTAAAGAGTACTTAAAAAGAAAGAAAAAAAGCAGCAAAGCAAAGCTCCGTCTGGCAAAAGGCTGAACAAGTTGGAAATTGCTGCTATCGCTGATGACCACAAGAGGGCGTTCATGGTCATCCGCAAGGCAAAACTCAAGCCGTAGATCCATCTCCCGGTGGCTGCAAATGACCAAAGAGCAGGTTCTAGAATATCAGCGACCAGTCCGAGTCCAGCATCTCACAGTTTACACTGGACTCTTGTCCTCCTCATGTCATCTGAGCCTCCCAAGGCCAGTTCTTTCTGTGGTGCCCACCTCTGTGGGTGTTCATGGTTCTGTGTTTGCTTAGGGGAGTGCAACCGACATCTCCTTGAGTCCTTGCGTGGGTGTGGCTGCGGATGGCAGAGATGCAAACCTCCTGCTGCAGCTGTGCAGCCCCCTAAGTGAAGATGCGGCACTCCCACTCTGCCAACTGCACCTCGTTTTTGAAACCCAGGGTCTGCAGCAACCAAGCAAAGGCATTTTCACCAGCCTTGTCATAATCAACCTGTTATTTCAAAGTCGAGGAAGCAAAGCAATGAATGGACAACCTTGCACCATTCCTCCTGGGAGGGGGAGGCCTGCGGTGGGAAGGCAGGAAGCACATGCCTTTTCTCTATGACACTGGTAAGGGCAAGAAGGGAATCTGCTGAGAGCATTAATGGTCACATGGTATACGTCATCTCTTTTAGGATCTACAACAGCCTAGAAAGGGGGATCTCACTTTACAGATCTGAAAACGGGGGCTAAGAGAAGTTGAGTCATCCCTGCAAACTAGTACAATGTCTATGGAAAGAAGTATGGAGATTCCTCAAAGAACTAAATCCTTCCATTTGACCCTGCAATCCCATTTTTAGGTATCTATCAAAAAGAAACAAAAACATTTTACCATAAGGAAATTTGTGCTTGAATATTTATTTATTTATGTTTTTGCACTTTCTGGCCAGGTCTGGGTTTGAACCCACCACCTCCAGCATATGGGGCTGGTGCCCTACTCCTTCGAGCCACAGGTGCCGCCCTGCACTCAAATATTTATAGCAGCACAGTTCACAATTGCTAAGATGGGAAAATAATCTAAGTGCCCTTCAACACATGAATAGATTAATAAATTGTGATATATATATACACACACACATACATACATACATACCATGGAATACTATTCAGTGATAAAAGATATGGAGTTTTTTATCTTTTATAACAACCTGGACAGATTTGAAGAACATTCTCCTAAGCAAAGAATAACAAGAATGGAAAAGCAAGCATCACACGTACTCAGTACTAAATTGAAACTAGTAGATTAACAACTACATGCTCACGTAAGAGAAACAATTTCAAGTAGGGAGGAGGAGGAAAGGGGTTGGGGAAGTTCCCACCCCAGGGGTACATTGCACAGGTATATGGTACCCTTCCTGGGTGAAAGATACACCTGCAATGTGGACTTTAATGTTACAAAAACAAACTATATAACCTAACCATATGTCCCCTCATATTAATCTGAAATTTAAAATAAAATAAAATGAAGTTGTCATCTGTTCGATGCCACCCAACTCTTTAAAAACACACAGAATCAATATTTTCACCCTAGAAGGGTTCAGGTCATCTGCCCAAAGCCATCTTGCTCTTCAGAAACACCCGGAATCCAGATTTTAACCCAAGAAGGGCTACAGGCTCCCTCAGCCCCACCACTGCCTCTACTGAGGCACAGACAGGCCTGGGGTGATTTTCAGAGAAGTTGTGAAAGCTGGCCTTGCTGGGGCTCATGCTCTGTCTCAGGAGGGCAAATGACCCACTCTAGAATTCCAGCAGGCTGTGGGGAAGCCCTCTCTGGTTCAAGTATTCACGTGTTTCATGAGCTAGTGTGTGAAATCTGTTCTCTTTTCCCCCATTAATGCATCTGTACTTACACTTCTTAGTATAATTACTCTGCAGTAATTAACAAGGGAAAAATAACACATCTGGGTCTATACTGTGGCTCCAAACAGATGTACAAGATGCAGAGGGATGTGGAGGTCCTTTCAGTTCTTTGACAAACCTGCGCTGAGCACCTACAGTGCACCAGCCTGTTGAAGCTCTGGAGTCCAGCAGGGAGCCAAGGGAGCAAAGGTCCCCCCCATGAGCAAAGAAGGAGGCATCTTTGGGGGAAGGAAGGGCAAGTGCCAAGGCCCTGGGGTAGGAGTGAGTTTCTCACATTGGAGAAGGTGAAAGCCAGTGCCACATGGTAGACCAGGGAGCGACACAGTCAGAGAAGGGGTGGCTTAAGAGTCTGTGGAGCTCTGGAAGCCACCAGGAAGTAGCTGCTGTTATTTGAAGCACAGTGGGAAGCCTGCAGGGGGCTTTAAGCTGCCTCACAGCAGAATATGATTTTGCTTATTTCAGAGGGGTTTGGAGCTGCTCATATTATCTGTGTGGAGAATAATTTGTATGGGCATGCAAGAGAGGAGGTGGGGAGAAGAGCTGGGGGTCGTTGCTGTGACAAGTGACTTGGGGCATTGTCTAGGGTTGGGTGGTAGAAATTAGGAGGATGAATTTGGGGCATATTTTGGTGTTGAAGTTCAGGGGATTCCCTGATGGATTGAAGGTGGAGCTGAGAAATAGCAATTAAGGGGCACTAGGTCAAGGTGTGACCGAATTAGAGCTGATAAGTCTCAGACTTCTGGGAATCTATTCATTTGTTCACTCACTCATTCATTCAGCAAACACTGGCAGCCGGCTCTGTGCTAGACCCTGTGAATTGCACATGTCGTCTCTTTGAAGATCCACAACACCCTAGGAAGGGGGTGTCACTCTCCCCATTTTACAGATGAGAAAGCTGGGGTTCAGAGAAGTTAAGTCATCTACCCAGTGCCAGTCAGATAAGAGCAGCCAGTGGGATCTCTGCCCTCAGACACAACAGAATCAAGTGCCAGACAGGGTAGGTATGAAGTGACAAACTAGAGGAGGGAAGGCTGGAAGTCTGGGGAACAGCAGGCAGCTCCCCTGAGAGCTAAACAACACACAGGGGAAAGGGATAGAAGGGGAAGGGTGTTTCAGGCAGAGCGGGCAGCATAGGTGGGGATGCTGTGCCCAGCAGAGGCACCTGTATTTGAAGGGAGGAATGCACGGTGCAGCTTGGAAGGAGCCCACACCACAGGGGCATGAAAGGATCAGGGTCCATCCTTGAGCCATGGGGAGAATCTCACAGGGCTGGCGCAGGAGCATTAGGACTGATTTAGTGTGGCTGAGACCCCGTTGGTTGCCGGGCAGAGAGGGAGAGAGAGAGAGGGACAGCCTGCAGGCGTGGTTTTGCGTTCAGACACAGGGTTTGGTGATGGTTTGGATGTGAAGAAGACAAGAGAGGGAGGAACAGAGGATGAGTCCCCTATTTCTTGCTTGAGTAACTGGGCAGCTGGAGAAAACATTTACCGAGAAAGGGAAGACTTAGGGTTTGGGGGTAAAGATTAAGAACTCAAAATTTGATAGGCATTTTGAGCAATGAACCAGAGTGAGGGCAGAGAGAGCTTTCCCCACGACCAAGGAGGCAGCAGCAGTGTGGGGCTGCAAATCTCACAGATGCCTAACTGGGGGTGAGACAGGCTAGAGGAAGATTTAGTTTTGACTCTGGGAAGATACAGTGATGTGATATTTCTTGTATCTGGAGTTTCTGGAGTGAAAGCCACGCTCCCCCCACACATGCATACATTAAAAAAAACTCTGGAAGGCTCCACACCACTCAACCTTGGTGTTTTTTTATCTCTGGGGGTGCTGAGGATAGTGGGTGGCTTTTGTCTCCCCCTTTTGTTCTTTTGCATAATAACACTATATTGAACATGGATTATTTGTGTAATAACACTTCCCAGTAAATTAAAAAGAAAAGGCCTTGCCAGGGAGACAGTGGCAAGTTTCCCTCTTATTCACTCGCAAAATCTCTCTCCTCTCCCCCTCCCCATTTCTCCAGAGGAGCCCAAAGTTCCTGCCATGTGGGCCTGGGAAGCGGGTTGTTTAGGAGAAAAAAGGCAGCCCTGGACCTCTCCTGCCACCTCGGATCCGGAGGCTGGGTTTAAAAGGCCCCTTGTAAGGTGGCCAGACCCAGACAAGGCCTTGCTGTTCCCAGCCGTGAGTGGTTCCTTAAATATCTTCTCTCCACTTTTCAGTCTTGTTGGAAGGCACTGGGGGGTCCTGCAGGTGCAAATGCCTGGTCAAAAGATCATGGAAGTTAAGGGACCGGCAGAGTGGGTAAGACTGAAAGTGAAGGGGGGCCAGGAACTGCAGGCCCTGTGGGAGCGGGGCTCTCCCAGACCCTGGGAGCCACTGTAGTTGAGAAGAACAGGACTTCAGGGGAGTGACTTGCCTTTGCCTGGCTGAGGTTGGAAGCCAGACCTCTTAGAGGGCGTGGGAGGCGCAGGCCCATTCTCTCCTGCGCCTTCCAGCCCCCACCTGGTAAAGCCACAGGCCACCCCTCCCTGCAAAGGGACTACCCAGAACTGAAACAGGAGCCGTCCTAGTGGGAAAACGGGGAACTTCTCAAAGAGGAGACCAGAATTATCCTGCTAATTCTCGGATCCTCAGTAAATGCTGCTAAGGGGGAAGGGAAGAGGAAGGAGGGAGAGAGGGGGCAGGGGGAGAAGGCGGGGAAGCGGGTATTGGCCTGGCATCGCCCGTTACAGGAAGGAATAACACCCTCCTCCGGGAATGAGGACCCCGGGTCCTCTCCTTCCTCCTGGGGCCTCCTGAGCAGGGTGGGATTGGGCCCAAGCCGCTGGGCGCCCTTTCTCCTGGCTCTCCCTTTCCTCCTTCCCCTGCTCCCCACTTTGGGGAGTTGCTGGCTCTTCCTGAGTGTGGAAGGGCCGGGTAGGCAGAGGGAGACACCTTGGTGGTTGGGAGTTAATTGCTTCGAGCCACCCACACGAGGATCTTGGCTCTTGCTCGGCTTCTGGGCCAGGTCCTCGGGCCCTCCTCTCTCTCCGCCCTCCGCCCTCGCTCCCCGCATCTGCCCACGATCTCTCCGGCTCCCTATAAACGCTCCCGGAGGGGCCTGGCCTGGCCGCCGCGGGCGAGCGTAAGTGGGGACGTTTCCAGGCCGCGGGAGCCGGGCGCTCCGGGGGACGGAGGACAGCAAACTGCGGAGTCAGCTCTTCCTTCCGCGGCGGGGAGCGGCCCCCGCGGACTGGGTGCGGGTGGGAGGCAGGAGCGTACACTGCAGCCCGCACGCTCCACGCTCCCCCCGGCCTCACTCTCATCCCCGATACCCGCCCCTCCCCCACACCCGCGGGGACCCTGGAGAGGGAGCGCGGGCGGGGAGTCCGTGCCTGGTCTGAACCTCACTTCTCTGGTCTGTTTCCTCTTTGGACAGCTGTGGCGACTCGTAATAGTGCTGACCTGGGGAATGAATGAATATTTTGCAAACGAGGCTTATACCTTTTCTATGTGGGTTGTGGGGGGGTGGCTCATGTCGTTCTCTTTGCGTGTGCTGGAGTGGCAGGCTCTGTGAATAACATTGAGAGAATCATCCAGCTTTCCTGTGCCACAGTTTCCCCTTATGTGAAGGGGGGATGGTGTTTGTGGCCCCGGCTGTGAGTGGTTTGAGAATTCAAGGTGTTGATATGTGTGAAGTTTTAGGTCCCAAACTCTGGTTTCCCCACTTGCTGAGGTCCCCTGTCACGAGTGGCGTGGGAGGTGTGGCTGCTGTTACAATCACCTCATTTTGCAGCTGGGGCCAATGAGGTCCAGGGCTCTGGGTGCCTTTCCTTAGGGCGCACAGCTGATAAGTAGCCAAGTGTAGCCTGCAGCCTCCCTCTGCAGCTACGTGCCAAGCAAGCTGGCATCCCCTGCTAACTCTCCTGTTGGTTTCAGCTCTTGCTCCTTTCCAGACTTTTCCTCTGAAGATAAAGTGTAACTTCAGAACAAGAAGAGATGCTCAGGCCTGGACCAGCTCTGAGCTGTAGTTTGAGGTCCCCTGTCCTGACTGCAGAGCAGAGCAGAGTTCCCAGGTCCTGGAGTCGGACCCAGTGGGTTTGAAGTCTGCCTCCTTATGCAGACTTCATGCGTGATGCCAATACCTCGTCCCTCAGAGCCTAGTTGTGAAGGTAGCATCTGCCTTGCGGGGCAATGGCAAGGCTTAGAGATGACTGTGCAAATGCCTCCCAAGTAACTGGCATTTAGGGGTGCCCCTGAAAACACCTACCTTCCCAAAGTCTGATTTCCCCACAAGCTGGCAATCAGGTGCCTGGTCAAATGAACTTCAAATGCTGCAGCATGTCTAATTTTGCCTAAAGGCCAACTGTTCTTTCTGGGAACTCTGAGAAGGGAGGGGTCAGGGAAGACTGACTTGGTGCTGTTTAGGGTACACGGACACATACATACACAAACAAATGCTTCCTCTCTGGCACACTTTCCATAAAACTTAGAAAAAAAAAAACCCAACAATCACCTAGACCTTAAAAGACCCTTTGATATGTGTCCCAGATGAATGAACAGAGCTGGGAATGCTGAGTGTAGGGATGAATGAATGAACGTGCATTCACCCATGAGTCTCCTTTCTCATTGCTGCTGCCTCCTCCAGGCTACCACAAGCCACACTGCACTCTGGGGGTTGTTGATGGTTATTATTGTTCATATCTTCATATCCCCTTTTACAGTAGGATGCTGCCACTTCCTGCTCCTGGGCCCCTGGCAGACATCAACAGTCGATCAGGGGCTCCCGCTTACCCCTTGTTGTCCTCAGAATGTGTCTCCATCCAGCATTCTAGGTAGTCACTACCCATCAACTGAAATTATCCCAAGAACTGCGACTCAGTTTCCCTGGCTAGCAACTTCACTAACAGCAGAAAATTCTTTTTATTTTATTTTATTTGTTTTTGTTTTTTTTTTGAGACAGAGTCTCTCTTCATTGCCCTTAGTAGAGTGCTGTGGCATCATAGCTTACAGCAACCTCAAACTCTTGGGCTAAAGCAATTGTTTTGCCTGAGCCTCCCAAGCAGCTGGGACTACAGGTGCCAGCCACAACACCCAGCTACTTTAAGAGACAGGGATCTCACTCTTGCTCAGGCTGGTCTCGGACTCCTGAGCTCAGGCAATCCACCCACCTTGGCCTCTCAGAGTGCTAGGATTATAGGTGTAAGCCACCACACTCTGCTCACAAAATTATTAAATTCACTTGAAAGGTTTACGGAAGAAGAGGCAAACAAGGCCTGACACCCCCCACACCAGGGCTCTGCATGCAGCATCAGTTAGAATGCTACTTCATTCACAGGTTCTCCCATTTCTCTGACCTACTGAGATAGCCCCAGACACTGTTTAGGGTACATATACACATACATACACAAACAAATGCTTCCTCTATGGCACACTTTCCTTAAAACTTAAAAAAAAACCGAACAATCACCCAGCAGCGGCATTGCAATGAGATCAGGCAAGATGGAGATTAGGTATCAGCTGGTTGCTAGAGCCGGGTACACTCCCCAGACCACAGAATAGGGACAGAGACCTCACGGGGCCCTGCGCTGTAATGCATTAATCACTCATAACAAAGACTCGAATTTATTCTTATCTCTAAATAGAGAAATGCTTTTGACTAGCAAATCGGACATTTCCCTTTTCATCACTGCAAAAGCCTGAATTTTTTCTTGTTTTGTCACTTGCTAGACAAAAGGTACTCCTCCTGGAGCCCAGGAGAAGCTGTGGCACCCCCTGTCTCAGGGGTCCCTGCTGCCTGGATGGACAAGACCTTGCTGAGTCACTGCAGGCCAGGGAGACCTAGCCAGAACCACATGACTTCCCAGAGCCTCTGTCACCACCTTTTGGAGAAGACAAATGCCTGTCCCAGCCTGGCTGCCCCTGAGCTGCACGGGGCCGGGGTCAGTTACCAGTAACTTTAGGCTAATTACATTGCTTCACTGGCCACAGTTTTTCTATTTACCCAAAGCAAGTAATGACATTTTCTTTGTTAAAGTGTTAAGCAGACCGCATTCATTGTGTGCCATTTGGTCCTGAGGAAGCAGGAACTAAATTTCTCAATCACTTCACCACCAAGTAATTGCTCTTGCCCAAGTGTGCATGAATCCCAAAGCCAGCTTGGTGCTTGAGGCCACCCAAGCCAAAATGGCCATTTAGAGGTTGGCATGACCTGCCCACTGAGGCATGACACAGGTCTCCTGATTCCTGGTGGAGTGCTGTCTCCACCAGCAGAGAGGCCCTCCTTTGTCCCCAGCCATGGTAGGCTAAATGATTCTCCCTCTCCCTGGGGACAGGGGCAGAGGTGGTCTGTAGGATGAACCCTGTCTGCAGTCTCAGGGCAAGCTACTCTAATTACTATTAAAATTTAGAAATGCTGGCTTGGCTCCTGTATCTCAGTGGTTTGGGCACTAGCCATATATACCAGGGCTGGGAGGTTCGAACCTGGCCTGGGCCTGCTAAAAACAACAATGACAACAACAACAACGAGGCGTTGTAGAGGGCGCCTGTATTCCCAGCTACTTGAGAGGCTGAGGCAAGAGAAATCCCTTAAACCCAAGAGTTTGAGGTTGCTGTGAGCTATGACGCCACAGCACTCCACTGAGGGTGACATAGTGATACTCCACTGAGGGCGACATAGTGATTTATTTTATTTAAAAATAAATAAATACATGAATAAATAAAATTTAGAAATGCTGATTTCTGCCACAGTGCTCTGTGGCAAACAAATAGTTGAATTTTTGTCCTTTTGTATGGCCAGAAGGAGCCCACAAATTTGTCACAGACAACACAAAGCAAAGACTTGTCAGGCTAAAGGATTTTCCTGTGATCGGGAACCTGAGAGTCCAGTTATGAAATAGCCCATCCAGCCCCCAAATAGGCAAAGCTCTGAGCGCTCTAAACTTTATCTCCTCTTCTTAGAACTTTGGTGCTGAGGCCCTTGGGGTGAATCTGCTTCAGTAAAGTCCCAACAAAAGCACATGGTAAAAGATAATGAAGATTAAGGGAGACATTTCCCCAGAGCCCGACAACAAAATGGATTAACCAAGATGTTATCTCATCAAACCCCACAGCAGAAATGGCCCTCTAAGAGGAGAGCCATTTACAGCGACAGTGAGGGGATTGCCATAAAAATCATCTTGTGGATTATCTAATCTAAGAGGGTTTTAGGACTTAAGGCAAGACCCACGCTAGGTGCTGTCAGATCACTTTTTGGCTACTTCCTACGTGTCTTGTTACTGTGCAGTAAATACACTGAGTTCCTCCACTGAACTGGCCTGGCCGCCAACCTCAGAGGAGTGTGGTAGAGACATCGAGGACTGGAAACCTGGCAGCCTTGTTTGGGTGCTTCTTCCTTGAGCCTTTCAATTTAATTTAATATGATTTCATTGCTCTTAGAAAAGTTGCTAGCTGGGGACACCAGTTTGGCAGTTTCTCAAAGATCTGAACACAGTTACCCTATGACTCAGAAATTCTACTCCTAGGTATATACCCAAGATAAATAAAAATACTTGTCCACACAAAAACGTGTAAACAAATGTTCATGGCACTATTTATAATAGCCAAACGTGAATAAAGACAGCCACACTGTTTGTCAAATGATGAATGAATAAATAAAATGTTGCATATTCATTCAAGAGAATGTTATTCTGCAATGAAAAAAAATAAAGTGCTAATAGATACTACAAGACGGATGAACTTTGAAAGTGTTATTCTAAATGAAAGAAGTCTATCATGAAAGACTACCCACCGTGTGATTCCATTTACATGAAATGTCCACAATAGGCAAATCTATAGAGACAGAAAATAGTTTTATGGCTGGGGGGAGGGGACTAGGGAGTGACTATTAGTGGTTATGGAGTTTCTTTGGGGTGGGGTAAACATGTTCTAAAATTAGATTATGGTGATGGTAGCACAGCCCTGTGAATTTTCCAAAATCATTAAATTGTACATATTTTTTTGAGAAAATTTTATTCTGTTGCCCCAGGGTAGAGTGCCATGGCCTCAGCCTAGCTTATGGCAACCTCAGTCTCCTGGGTTTAAGTGATCCTCCTGCCTCAGCTTCCTGAGTAGCTGCGACTACAGGCACCTGCCACAATGCTCATCTACTCTTTCTAATTTTAATAGGATGGGGTCTCTTGCTTTTGCTCTTGCTCATGCTGCCTTCTACTCCTGAGGTCAAGGGATCTACCTGCCTCGGCCTCCCAGAATGCTAGGATTGCAGGTGTGAGCCACCACACCAGGCAAATTGTACTTTAAATGGGTGAATGGCGTGGGATATATGCATTAAGCTCAGTAAAGCTGTTTGAATGAAAGCTGTGGGTGAGCAGGAAGTATCCAGCAGGTGATGACTAGGCTGAGGCCTGTGGTGTGAGCAGGGGGAGGTAATGTTTAGGACTTTCAGCTACTTTCCCTTGGGGGGAAGAAGTGTGTAGTAAAGGAGTGCTTCACCATGGAGGAGGATGGGCAAAGGTTCCAGGGAGTGGGAATGACTCCTGGAGCTAAGGGAGGACAGGGCGCTGGAGTAAGGCAGCAGAGCTGGGAATGAGGTGGGTGAGGAGTTAGGAGCAGAAAAGACCAGCAAGAGAAGGGAAGAAACCCCCACTTTGCTAGTGAAAAATGGAGCTCCACTCTCACTCTCTGGTCTTCAACTCTTCATTTCTTGGAGGAATCAGACAGCGAGTAACCTGGGCACGAACCCAAGTTTGTAGGCCTGACTTCACACCGGCCATGAGCCAGAGTAGCTCAGAATTCAAGCTAATGAAATGTGTGTGCTGCCCCTGTGCACTGATTTGTCACCGACATTGCCAGGGGCAGGGAAGACCACTGTGGCAGCCAGTTTCCCCAGACACACACATGCTTGTGTACATACCTGCGTATGAGCAGGAGCTCACAAACGTATGTGTGTGCACACAGTCACAACGAGCACTCACAGACAGGCGTATGGAGATAAGCTCATGGATAAACAGTGCACACGTTCATGGGGCATGTGTTAGCACAAATAGACACACACTCACATTTACGTGCACACACACATCCCCACACACGGAAATATACATGCACAAGCACAGCGCTTTCACACGCAGGTACACACTCATGCACACACAGACATCCAGAATCGAGCACAGGCTCCCTCTTCTTGTCTCTAGGAGCTCAGCAGGGGTGCCCAGGAACCTGTACATTCCAGACAATCTGGAATTCCAGCTGATATATTCACGTCAGCAAACGTTACTTTTAATAACAGTGTTGGCATTCTGTGCTTTCTTCTGGGTGGGAGATTCATGTGCATTACAGCCCGTGTGGTTTGTCTCTTCCTTTCTCTCAACTTGGTGTCTCATCTATAAATCGTGGTGACACAAATGTTCAAAAGTTGTTTAACTTCTGGGTCCACTTCCTTCCCCTCCTTTACAACCTCAAGACCCTTCTGATGTCAACGCCTCCTTCTTCAGGGGTTCCCAGCTCTGATGGAGTCATCTTGACACTTGATTCCTTCCTTTCTCTCGAGTGTTCAAGGCCCTCCAATTATAATCCCAGCTTTGCTACTGGGACAAATGTCTAACTTTTCCTGGTCTGAATTTTCACCTCTGGGTCATGGAGCTGATACCTGCACCCTTCCAGGAGATCAAGAATTCTGGACAGGATCTAGGCAGTGAACACACTGGCATGGCACCTGCAGCTCCAGTCTTCCCATCGGTCTCTCTTGTTGGCAGACACAGGACAGGGTGAGACACACGAATGCTGGGAGAATGCCAGCAGAATGGCCATTCTTTCAAATAACAGTCTTTAATATTTGTTGAACATTTCTTCAGGGGAGGCACTAGGTGAGGGGCAGAGAATAAGACCCTCCAGTGAAAGCCCTTGGACTACAGCACCAGAGAATTCAGCGTCACTCCGGTCTTGCGTGCCCAGTTCTTGGATAGTTGTGGACACTCATGGGGGCTAGTGAATGACCCAGCTGTTGCTTGAGAGGTGATACTCCCCACATGAGCGACTACTCAGAGTATTCTTTCTGAGCTGCTATTAGAGTCTTTAGGAAACTTCCTGGCTGGCCCCCCCTTTTAATCAGATTTGGGCTGTGGAGTGAGGGCAGGAGCAGAGCTGGCCTGGAATATTCCAGAGATACTTGAGGAAGGGTCAGATCCACACTTCATGATTTGGTTGTTTCTCACCCGTGGTACAGCCCTCTGTCTCTGCCTCCTCAGACACCTCCGAGGGCCACCTCCTGCTCTCAGAATGAAGTCCTAATTCTTCAGCATTCAAGGCTCCCCTTGACCTGGGGTTAGCACAACAGCCTCCCCTCCTGCTCATCATCTGCCCTTGGAGGTTGAAGGCCCACTGCCCTGCTGGCCTGACTGTTTGCTGCTCCTGACCCTGTTGAATCCCTCTGCATCTCCTTGCCTTGACCTCACCTTGACCTCACCTTGACCCTGCAGTGGACATGCCCAACAGCTTACCTGAGGGTTTTCTGAGGACACAGGGCCTACTCTGGCTGCCAGCCTTGCTGAAAATTAGGGTTCTCTGTTCCACCACCGCATCCCTCACTCAGTAACGGAGGGGGGCAGGGATGTAAACAGTGCAGCCCCCCTGCTCTTTGATGAGGTAAATCTGAGGCTGTGTCCTACGCCAGCTCCAGCATTCTCCAGGGAGAGTTACCAACAGCACTAATGGGCTTAATAAGGCGCCCTTCGTAGGCTGCCGCCTGACTCTCACTTCCTTGCTTCCTAAGGTGCCTTTTAACCCCCCCAAATAAACCTGTGCAAAATCTCCGCCTTAGGGGTGCTTCTAGGGGAACCCAAACCAAGACAGGGCCTCCTTCTGGAGCTCTCTACCTCAGCCAGCTCCACATAGCAGACCCTCAAAGCCCAACCAATGGGGACCCCACCTTAGATATGGGGTGTAATAATAGCTAAGACTCAGTGCCACACACCATGCTGAGCACTTATATGTCCTAATCACCAATCCTCACAGATTAGATGGACCATCTGAAGAGGCTCTTATTACTAACGTCATCATGCAGAGGAGGAAACTGAGGCACAGAAGGGCTAAACACCTTGTCTGAGGCCCTGCAGCTAGGAAGTAATGGAGTTGGAACATTGCAGAGATAATGCCTGAGTTTATGGACACGGAACCCAGTAGCATGCAGAGTGGTTGGTGTTTATACTGTCCATGCTCCTGGTCACATATGTCACTTTTCTTCTTCCTTTGTTATTTTGGATCAACTTTATGAAGTGGAGCACAAAGGCCTAAGCCCAGTGGCTAGCAGGCCTTAGGCCTCGAGAGCTTTTACGAAATGACACTCCCCAACCACTTCTTACCTGGTGCCTCTTACAGCGCTGCGTTCATTCCTTCCGTGGCACTCTCTACAAACTGTATTTATTTTTATTTTGCTTTTTAAAATTTGTTTGCTTTAAAGTCTGTCCCTTTAATGCAACAATAAGCTGCAAAAGAGGAGAGTCCAATCTATTGTGCTTTTGCATATCCTTATCACCGACCACAGTGCCTGGAGAATAGCAGGCGTCCGAAAATATCTGCTAACCAACGGCTCATAAAAGGAAACTGGAACCTTCTAGGTCATGTTAGGGTCTGAGCTGGATTGTCTTCTCCATGATCTGGCTCATCTGCCTGGAGAATAGCCTGGAGAACAGCAAGCATCCAAAAATATCTGCTAACCAATGGATCATAAAAGGAAACTGGAACCTTCTAGGTCATGTTAGGGTCTGAGCTGCATTGTCTTCTCCATGACCTGGCTCATCCTCCTGGAACAGGGCTCAGGAACAGTAGATGCTGTGCTCAAGTATCATGCAAATGAGCCACAGAGGGCAGTTTCTAAGTGGGGACTTCATGTCCAGAATTTGCTTCCTGGAAGATGCCCCCAGATTTTAGCTTTGTCAATCAAGGGCCCAGACTGTCGATTTCCCAGTTGAAACAGCTGTGAATACTAAATGAGACATGTGCACTGAGATTCTTCGATCGATGGGACGAGTATAAATTTCAATAATAATGTGGATGCATGCATCCGACCTATCAATCATTACTCCTCTGCTGCCGAGACACTGCTCAATGTCAGACACCTGCCTCTCAGACCTATTCTCTGGAATGCAGCTACACAACCAAAGGCCGCTGGCCCCCGCCGTGGGCAGTGCCCTTTCCCTGCCAGGCCTGCCTCCCTGTCTTCAACACAGAGGTGCACCCTGGATAGCCTTGCTCTGACTCTCTGGTTTCAGAACTCTGAGCACTAAGATGGTGCATGATGAAATGTCTTTTCTTTGCTCTCTGTTCATCTGGTGCCTACACAACTAATTATGCCTATAATGTTTTGGGGGCAAGACACGATTGTAAGAGGGTCTTTACCTAACAAATGCAATCAGTGTAACCTGGTTTCTTGTACCCTCAGTGAATCCCCAGCAATAATTTTTTAAAAAATGCCTATAACGGTCATTTGGGACCTTGCTTAATCTGGTCACCACATCCCTTCTCTCTCACTCAGTGGCTGTCGAGGTGGGAGCCCTGTGGTGCTTCTCTCCCGTCTTCTACCTCCTGTCTGCTCCTCCTGGCCCCTCGCCTCCCCCAGGCCTGAGCATAACCGGTGTCTGCCACAGTGCCCAGGACACAGTAGGCGCTTTGTCTTCCTGCTTAGAACATAGAGGAAGGTTTCCGGAGCACAGCTGCATTTGTTTCATGGGAGCAAGAATTTGGACACAAAGGCACTGTCATATCAAGGAAGAGGAGGACATTTCAGATTGTAGACTCAGCAGATCAGAGGGACCGGTGAGTAAGAGCCTGGAGATCAGGGAGGGACAATCTCGGGCTTGGTGGAGGGACAATCTCGGGCTTGGTGTTTTAGGAATCCAGCCCACTGGGACTCACAAGACTGGATGACTGCTGGTCTCATGGCCACCTCTGAGACGTTATATAAACATTTGCTGGCCATCTCTCCTGTGCCGTGCTCTTGGCCAGGTGCTAGGGAGGAACTTATGAGGTATTACAAGCGTCGAACTACAGTAAAAGAAAAAAAAAAACTGTGTGCTAAGAAGAAAGACAGGAACGAGCACCTGATGGGCACCCGCTATGTCCTAGGCACTTTGCATTCATTCATCTTAAGGTGGATCATGCTTCCAAGGTGCCTGCCGCAATATCCCATCCCCCGTGCTCTTTTGCAATGTGACCAGACCATTTTCCCTTCAAGAGTGGGTGTATATTTTCCCTCCTCTTGAATCTGTGTTGACTGTGTAACTTTTGAGATTAGATCTTAAGAGACTGGCTGAATGTCCACTCTGCTGCTGTGAATAAACCCTATGAGGAGGCCATCTACATCGGACCACTAGAGACCATGCTGTCAGGAAGCCCAAGCTATCTTGAGGCAAGAGGCCGCGTAGAGGATCCCCGATAGATCATTTGCATCAGTGAAGCTGACTTGGTTGAACCTTCTAGCCTAACCCATTCACCAACCAGGAGAATGACCCCAGGAGACACCTTGCAGACCAGAACCACCCAGGCCTGAATCCCTAACCCACAGAATCATGAACAAATACAATTATTTTTATAAGCTGCTACATGTTGGGGCAGTTTGCTAGGCTGCAATAGGGAACCAAGTGACCTCTTTAATCCTCCTGCACAACTCCCAGAAGCTGTTTGCATGTAAGGGAACAGGATCAGAGAGGTAATATGACTAGTCCCACATCGTATGCAAAGCCAGTGGCAGAGGTGGATTCAATCAAACCCAGGCCTCTGCAACCCCGGGCTTTGCCAGATCCCTCAGTCTTGGTGTTCAAGGGCAGAGGCTCTAGTTCTGCTGAGCCTTCCCCTCTGGGCAGGGCAACTCAGGGAGCAATGGGGGAAGGAGGACTTTTCTCTCTATTATTTTTACCTTTTATATTGTGAATCTATTACCTATTCTAGAATAAACAAATAAAGGTAGAATTTTGATTTATAAGAGAATAATTGTGGTGTGTGTGTATGTTAGGGTGGGAGCCCATGAAATTGGAGACCACTTCACAGAACAGTAGCATTTGGGCTTGGCTTAGAATGCAGTGGTTCCCGCCCCTGGCCACACTCTGGTGTCACCCGCAGAGCTTCAGAATCCGAGTCCCACCCCAAGGTGCTGTGTTCATTGGTTTAGGGCAGGGCTTAGGCTTTAGGACGTTTAAAACTCTCCCCAGGTGGTTCCAATGTGCAGCTAAGTTGAGAGCCAGCAGTTCCAGGGGGGACCGGGATTCTGTTTGGCTGTGGAAGGCTAGGGGTGGGCGAGGGGGCTGTGCCGAAAGGAGAAGCATGAGCAGCTGCAGGGTGGAAGTGATGATTTGTGTGAAAAAGCATGAAAAGAATTGCTATGGGGGTGTAGAGGCTTAAAGTAAAGAAAACAACAGAACAGACAAAGCAGAGTGGGCCTGCCTTCCGTGCCCTGGTGTGTATGCCATTGAGCGGATTCAGAGAAATGATCAGCTGCAGAAGAAATTCACAGGAGGGGTGGCAATGATTAGGCTGGTTAGAGGAAGGAATGATACGCGGTGCAAAATTGCCCACTGCATGGCAAGGGTCAGGGGCTCCCTTCTAAAGCAGGTGCAGCAGATGGTGACCTCAAGAGACTTGCCTTGAGTTTTAAGGGGAGGAAGGTCCCACGGAGGCTGAATTGGAGGGAGGCAGCCTGGAGTTTTTGGAGCCTTCAGGCCAGGTTGAACTGTCAAACCATTGGGGGAGCTTTGGAAACAGATCTCAACCCCCCTAACCCTTAGCCCTGAGATTCAGGATTCAGATGCCTTTGGTTGCTGGTTGAGCAGTGGGGTTGCTTGTGGAATTGCACTTCTCTGGGGGTGCCTGCCAGATCAGAGCAGTGGCTATCAGAGATTGGTGTATCACAATCACTTGGAACACCACCAGAGAAGGCCCAGGATCACTGGGGGAGAATAGGGCCTGAGCCTCTGAATGTCGACCCTGTTTCTCTGGGTGATTTTGCTGGATACCAAGGTCAGAGAAGCACTGCATTAAGGGACTAATGCTCAAACGTTGGGGAATTAAAAAATACTGTCAACTTGGTCGCACTCCCAGAGATTCTGATTTAATTAGTCTGGGGTGTGACCTCGGTGTGAGGAATTTTTAAATCTCCCTAGGCGCTGCTAATGTGCAGTCAAGTTTGAGAACCATTGGATAAGGGAAACTAGAAACAGACTCAGGTATAGGTGGGAATTTAGTATATGATAAAAGTGAAATTTTAAGATCAGGGCAGAAAGGGCAAATTTTCAGTAATGAGGCTGGTTCAACTGGCTATATCTTTTCGAAATAAATATAGCTGGATCTTTTCTCACACCACAAACAAGTTCCAGATGGATTAAAGACATAAATGTAAAAGATAAAATAACAAAATTTCCACATAGAAAAATATTTTCATAATTATAGGGTGGGGAAGGGAAGGCCTTTTAAAATATCGTAGATCCCAGAAGCTGCAAAGGGAAAGACTGACAGATTGGTTGGCCCCCAAATTTAAAACTCTACTTGGGAAAATAAACAATAAACGAAGACAGAAGACTCATGATATGCTAGGAGAAAACATTTGCAACCTCTATAACAAACCAAAGGTTAGTATTCATAAAGTATTAACTATGCTTTCGAATAAATAAGAATAAGACAAAAACCCAATAAAATTGGGTATATGACATGAAGAGGTAATTCTCAGAAGAAATACATATAACATATAGATTTATATGCCAATAAATGTATAAAAAAGATGTTCAACTTCATTAAAATGGAATAAGCATAAATTAAATAATAGCTATTTTCTACCTACCTGGTAAAAAAATTAAGAAGATTGATAGTATCCATACTACAGAAGATGAAGGAAAATGGTAAATCTTGGGGTGGCACCTGTGGCTCAAGGGAGTAGGGCGCTGGCCCCATATGCTAGAGGTGGCGGGTTCAAATCCAGCCCTAGCCAAAAACCGCAAAAAAAAAAAAAAAAAAAGGTAAATCTCTTATGTTGTTGGCAAAAGTGTCAATAGGACTTTTGGGGAGGGCAACTTGGCATTAGCTATCAATATTTTAAACAGGTCTACCCTTGACCATGAATTGCACTTCTAGGAATCTATCCTGCAGAAATTCAGTTTCTGTGGGACATTCTATTCGGTAGAATTCCTACAGAATAAGCATACAAGGTTGGTGTACCAGGATGCTCAGGGCAGCAGTGTTTTTCATAGTGAAAAACTAAAAAGAACCAGTGTCCAACAATACAAGGGAACAGATGAATAAACTGTAATGTAGCTGTTCGATGGATTGCTGAGCAACGATTATGAATAGTGAGCAGAGAGAAAATGCACACATGTTAGTAAATTAAAGAAAGCAAATCACAAGATAAGATGGGTATTAAAAGCTACTACTACATATGGTGTTTGGGGCCAGCAGTGGGTACGGGCATTAGTCAATTATGGCTAATAGTGTCTAACATGATCCACTTTTGCAACATGTCAACTTGGGTTAAATTTCAGGTAACACCGTGAAGAGTCTTTGAAGAGATTGCGTCTCTGCGACGCGTGGCAAAGAATGCTGGACTTGTCTTTAGGCTCTGAAATATAATGATGATGATGATGATAGCCAGCTGAGCTAAAGTGCTTTATGCGTGGGGCCCAGCCCTGTTCTGAGTCCTTCACATATATGAATCCAGGCAGACTTGAGTTCACATTCTAGCTTTGCCACTTGCTAGCTCTGGGTTCCAAGGGAGGTCACTCCCTCCCTGTTCTGAGTGTCAATTGGTAAATAAGTTGGTAAATAAGGATATTGCTTTAAATGAGCCAACCTTGGTGAGGTGCTCACTTTGTACACATAATCGCCTTCCACAATTCACTGCCAACCTGAGGTCACTTTCTTTAACCCTCATCATGTGGACTCAAAGTTTAAACTCAGCCTATTTACTGGCTTCCTTTCTTTAAAGCTCTACCATCAACTTTCCTAAGATTTATTCATTGTTTGGTTTCAATTTTCTATTCTTAAACTCTTGGGCCAACTTCCTGGGTCTTGAAGTCACTCAGTGTCAATTTTATTACTTCTCGGTATAAGTTGTCCAGCCTTCTAAGACCCATCAAGGCCTCTGGCTGCATGTGACATTTTAAATACTAACTTTGGGGTTCTTGTCTTAACGGAGAAATTAAGTTCAAATTGTGGCTCTTTAGAAATACATAAAACATGAGCTGGGCTTTTAATGGAAAAGTCACCTTCTCATAAGCTCTGCCGGGCATGGCTGGGACAGCCAGCTTTAATCCCCGCCCTTGTTCAAAATCAAGAACAAATATTGTTTTACCCTTTACCAAGATGACCTTGGGCCCATTTTTGTTAGCAGTGAAACTGCAGTGGGTGCTCAAATGCAAAATTGAGCAATTGTTGAGCCTGTGATGAGGGTCATCTACTGTAGCTCATTAGGCAAATGAACACTCTGCATTTAAAGTGGAAGGAGTCCTTTAGCCAACGAGAGGAATGTGGAGGTGTGGAATTCAGGCATCTGTGGAGTCTGTGAAGGCAGAAACCTCCCTCACATGTTCATATGTTTAGCACTGGACTGACCACAGAAGGAAATGTATGGCCAGTGAATTTGGGCTGTCACATGATTAACACAATCTGTTCCAGAAGTCCCCCCACAGAGGATGCTCTGGAGGACCCAGGTCATTTGGCTGACCATTTAGACACAAACACGACATTTTGGTTGGACAAACCCAGGTCAGACACCAGGTTGGTGTCGGCACATAGACCCTGGAGGTAAAGCCGTCAGGGTCCCGAGCTGGCCTCTGCCAGTTACTAGCTATGTGAACTTGGGCAAGTTATTTAACTCCTTTGTGTTTTATCTGTAAAAGAGGAATAGAAATAATACTATTTCCCTTATAGCATTGTTATGAGGATCAAATGAATTAACTTAAAAAAAAAAGACTAGAAAGATACCTGGCAATATGTTTAAAACTAAAGCCAGGGGCTAGCAAAACTCAAACCCAGTCACTTATTCCTATTGACTTTCATTGACCCTAACAGATGGGGACTTTAAGCCAAATTTCCTTTCCTATGAGAATTTTTAATTTGGTGGGAAATCATAAGATTAGTGCTCTGCCCTCCCAGCACCTTGCGGAACTCTCAGGCTGTGGCAGGGTCACTGCAGAGCATTCCCATGGTTTCTGTCTCCCCCGCCACAGTGGTCATGGAGGGAGCCTCAGATGGAGATGGGAGTTACAAGACTACAGCAGCATGTGGCACAGAGTCACTTTACTGGTGCTTCAATTGTCACTACGATTAGGGGGCACAAAGTCCTCTAGCTCTAAAAATGCCCCCTTCACTTACTCACAGCACTGGAAACCCCTCTAAGTGTTTATCTATCTTTTTGCCATTAAAACACAAAGTATTTCCACCCCAGGCAAGGACTACTTCCTGTGAGTACATGGATTTATCCTTCTATTCTCTTAAATCTCACTGCACTTGTATTTACTTCTTCAATTTCTGCCGTCCCTATTAAGCTATGTGGTTAATTTTATGTGTCAAGTGGACTGGGCCACGGGGTGCCCAGATATTTGGTTGAACTTTATTTGGGATATGCCGGTGAGGCTGTTTCGGGATGAGGTTCATATTTGAATGAGTAGACTAAGTAAAGCAGTGGTGGGCCTTGTCCAGTCAGTTGAAAGCCTGCACGGACCAAAAAGGCTGACCCTCCTGCCAGTCAGAGGGGCCTCCTCTTGCCTGATTGCCTGAAGGCAGGACATCAGTCTTTTCCTGCCTTTGGACTCAAAATTAAACATTAATTCTTGGTTCTTGAGCCTGCTGGCCTTCAGACAGGAATGTACATTTTTGGCTGTCCTGATTCTCAGGCCTTTGGACTTGAACCGAAACTACACCATCAGCCCCTTAGCTCTCCTCTGTCTCCAAATTGCTGACTGCACATCTTAGGGCTTGTCAGCCTCCGTAATGTGCAAGCCAATTCTTTATAATAAATGCCTTTACACATGTATAATGTTACGCAGTTTTATATAGAGGATGCCAAAAACAGTATACACATTTCAAGAAAGGAAAAAAATGTATTAAAACTGTAATATTCAATATATATTGATAACTTTGTAATCTTGTATATTGTATCTTGTATCTCTTATAATTGCAGAAGTCAAATATGACTTGAGTATTACAATTTTCATTTTTGTTTTCCTTTTTAAAAATATGTATGCGTTTTTTGGCACCGTGTGTGTGTGTGTGTGTGTGTGTTTCTCCTGTTGGTTTTTACTCTGTTGAACCTTCATTAATACAGACTATAAATTCAGTGATAGCAGGCATCTCTCTGTATCTCTCTGTATAGCTTCCCCATTTTTGAGCCAGGCGAAGGACTGGAATTCATTCAATATTGTTGAAGGGAGGATGTCTAGGTGAGAAGGGATCTCTGTGACAAAGCCAAGCTTGAACCCACAGCTCTTCCAAAGCCCTTAAGGCAGAAGAACTGTGGAGTTGGTGATTAATGTTTGGGATTCGGGGCTTTTTTTTTCTCTCTTTCTTTTCAGCATCCTTCTCTCTGTTCTGGTGGATCTTTGGGCTCCCAGCTCCAAAACCTCTCTCTGTTCTCTGTTTGGGACACATTCCATATGTGTGCGTGATGAGAAGTGTGAAAAGCCGGTGATGATGTAAAACATTCTCCCGGTGCTTGACCTGTGGTGGGAACTCAATAGCTGTTATTTGTGATTACTGAGTGGCACTGGAATCTCAAGAGAAAGGGACCAGCCCCATTTTACTGCTGAGCTCATAGTTGTGGAAAGGTTACTCAGGAGCACACAGGTGGTAGAGCTGGGGTTCACCACGTCTCTGGGACTCCGACCTCACGCTTTTGCCAAAGACTTCTCAGAGCTGACTGGATCACTGCCCCCACATCTCTACTTCTTCCCTTAATAGTTGTGCATCCTTACACTTGCTGTGGCTTCATGGTGGGCAGAGGGTACCTCCCCATCCCTTGACTTGGGCTTGGCCATGTGACTTGCTTTGGCCCATAGCATGTTAGCAGGCGTGGTGTTTGTAGAGGCCTTACGTGCGTGGTTTGACTTGGCGTCTGTGTGCTCTGATCCGCCAAGAGAGGAATCCACCCAGAACAGCTGCGGGTGCAGGGAGCAGACTGAACCCAACCCAAAGCCTGCAGCCTGCTCAGACTGACCCGCTACCCGGAGCACAGCCAAGCCTACAGCTCATGAGGAAAAAAATAAATGATTATCGTTGTAAAGCCCGAGTTTGGGGTGGTTTGTTATATAGCATTGGTGCAGCAATTGCTGACTAACGAACACACTTCCCTCAGTGAGCATTTTTCACATGGCTCAAGTGGAGGACAACGTTTGGGTCCACTGTGCAATTACTGGTTATTGGGGACACTACTGGTCCCCACATCCCCCTTTTCCTTAGGTTTATGGGACACTTTCCAATCTTCGTGAAACTGGTCAGGGCCACGTTAACTTTTCTGGCTTATGAAACACAAGCAGAAGTGCTGCGTGGCTCTCTCAGGCTGCCGCAGAGTCACACTGGCCCCTCCCATGGCTTCTGCGTGCCCTGCCATGTGGTTGTGGGGGGAGCCTGAGATGGAGCGGGGGGTCACAGAATCAAAGTGGCCTGTGTCATAGAGTCACTTCATCGGGACAATGGTGAGTTTTCTTGAGCAAGAAATAAACTTGTAGTGGTACGATACGGAGATTTGTGGACTTTATTCCTGCATAACCCAGACCACTGCGACCACTCCCGGAGCGAGGGAAGGCACGGAGGGGAGGTCCCTTGCAACTGGCTCAGTACTCCAAGTTCAGTTAGTTCCCTCCGTTGGGACAAAAACTCTGCCACAAATTACTTCAAGACCCGGGAACATCCCTTGTCCCTGTTCCTCAGCTTCCTCGGTGATCACATGGGAGTCCTCTGGGCCTTCGCAGCCTGCTGCTGACCCTCAGGTGATGTGAATATATTCAGTGGGGGGTGGCACCTGTGGCTTAGTGGGTAGGGTGCCAGTCCTATAATCCGAGGGTGGTGAGTTCGAACTTGGCCCCTGCCAAACTGCAACAACAACAACAACAACAACAACAATAACAACAACAAAAAAAATAGCCAGGCATTGTGGCGGGCACCTGTAGCCCTGCTACTCAGGAGGTTGAGGCAAGAGAATAACCTAAGCCCAGGTGTTAGAGGTTGCTGTGAGCTGTGATGCCACCGCACTAAAGTGAAACTCTGTCTCTTAAAAAAAAAAAAAAGAAAAAAAAATATTCAGTGGGATCTCACCCCAGGAAGGACCACACTGGTGTCAGCAGGCAGGACTCTGGGGGCAGGAGGGGATCTTCAGACTTGTTGCAACACTTGACATACTTGAAAATAGTCTTACGGAGTCCCCTACTGCCCAGTATTTCTGTGAAATCTGCATCACAAAGCCCAGTCCAGAGAACAGAGAGTTTTGATCAGGCCACAGGAAACCGCATGCCTCATTTTTGAAGGGCAAGGCTTGTTGTGTCCTGCTGACTCTTGGTCAATGTTACGAAGTGGGAGGTGGGAGAGCTTTGCCAGGTACGCAGAGATGAACACAGCAGCAATTCTGGCTTCTCCTTGCTTGGGAGTCAATTAAATAATAAGATGGCACCCCCACCCCAGGTAGGAGAATGACAGCTATGGGATGTGGGGGACAGAGAGGGAGAGAGGTAGAGAGAGAGAGGGGTCTGCAGGAGGACTTTCTGGAGGAGGTGCAGTTGGGATGGGTACAGTTGTGAGGGGCAGACAGAATGTCCACAGGGGGACCGGAAGCAGCGTGAGAAAATGCGCTGACAGCACCTTGAGGGGCACAGTGACAGCAACAGGATGGTCTGGCCGTTTTGGAGGAGAAGAGGCAGGGTCGTCCTTGCCTCTGCTGCTGGAATACACTGCAATAGTGGAGAGCAGACGCTCTAGGCAGGCCAACCTTTCTTTAGGTTCTGGCACCATCACTTGCTGTGTGAGTTTAGACCAGTCATTTCACTTCTCTGAGCTCTGGTTTGTTCACCCGTAAGACTAGGATAATTATACCTATCTTAAAGAGAGCTTGTAAAGATAAAACCACGTGCTGAAGGTAAAGGCCTTAGTACTTTGACATGTGTTTTGTATCTCACAAAGGATAGCTAAGGATGGTGGTCCAGGAGACCAGACTGACACAGGAGAGGCGGATCTGGCTCTCCCAGTTGGCTGTCCCCATCTGAGTGGTTGATAAACCTTGTGTTTAGCTCTGAAAAGATCAAAGCTTCTGGAATCAGGAGGTTCTGTGTTGGAGTCTTAGCTCTGCCACTTCCTATAGGGATAACCCTGTCCTGAGACCTCCCAGAGCCTGTGTTCCTTCCTCTGTAAAATGCAGGTGCATTAGAATCAAGGCTACAAGGACTGGATGCCCTTGGCGTGACCTTGAGGAAAGGAGGATTACTGTAAGAACATACACAGACTGGAGGACCTCAGAGCTTTTGTCTCATGGTCTCTTCCATTTTCTAGGGAGGTTGGCTCCTTTCTACCTTCACTGCCTACTAATTTGGTCTTGAGGGAGACAGGGGATTGAAAACTCTATGGGACAGAAGACTGTAGGGCCCCCTATTGGTGGTCAGGCTATGTGTGGGTCCTCTGTGGCTCAAGTGCCTCCCTGAACCTATCAGTGGCTCCTGTACACAGAAAGGCCTGAGTTGATTTCCCCTGTGGAAGGGTGGGTTGGCTGTTGAGTAGGGCAGCCCTAATGTGGGGGTGTTAATTTCCCTCTCACAATGTTCTCCTGAGAATCTAGTGAACCAGTAAAGTGACCAGTCCTGATCCTGACCGTGTAAGGGTTGGAGAGGGTTTGAGCAGTTCAGTCTCCAAGGACCAAGACCTGAATGGAGACTCAGTACAACCAAGAGAATCAAAATCCACATCCTTGGCAAAAAGGAGAGCTGGCACCTGCCCTTGGAAGCCCACCCTGGGAATACCCAAAAGGATATGAGAACAGGTGGCTGGGGCAGTGTGGATTAGCAAGGTGCTGTCAGACCAAGTTTGAGAGGTCTGGATGTTAATGCTAGCTTTGCTGGAGATTTGCTGTGTGGATTTGGCTTGATTTCTTGACCTGTCTGGACCTCAAAGTTCCCTCAGCTGTAAAGTGGACATAACTAAACCTGTCTTCCATGGCTGTTACATAGTATGTGCATAGAATTCTAAGGTCACTGATGAGATATAGTGATAAGAGGGCAGAGAGCATGTCCTCATATTACAGAGATGAACATTCAGAGGATTAAGCAGTGCTATTCAGGATAAGCTGTCTGAACTGGTGTCAAGCATAGAGTCCTGAACCAGCCAGAGGGTGGGGGATCTAAATCATCACTGCAGCCAAAAGGCCCTTTCTAATAGGCACATTGCACACTGTCACTCACCTTCCTGAAGCCAAAAGACCAGTAGAATCTTTCAGGACAAGTTAGAAATATTTATCAGGATCCCGAAAAGGGTAGCTATTCTCAGTGGTTAGGGCCCTGGCCACAGGCACCAGGGCTGGCGGGTTCAAACCTGGCCTGAGCCTGCTAAACAACAATGGCAACTACAACAACAACAAAAAGAACCGGGTGTTGTGGTGGGCGCCTGTAGACCCAGCTACTTGGGAGGTTGAGGCAAGAAAATCACTTAAGCCCAAGAGTTTGAGGTTGCTGTGAGCTGTGACACCACTGCACTCTACTGAGGGCAACATAGTGAGACTCTGTCTCCAAGGAAAAGGCACCTATGTAGGGTCCAGAAAAGAGCCCAAGTTTGGGAGTAAGCATCCTTAACCCTGCTCTGATCCTTGTGGCCTATGTTACCCAATCACATCAGCTTTCTGAGCCTCAGTCATATTCCTTCCAAAACATCTCTGCCTCCAAGGGTGGCTTATAGAATCGTCTGAGTATATGTCTGGCGCATGGTAGACATTTAACAATGTGGATGCTATTATTATTAGTAGTAGTAGCAATTTAGCACATGGAAGACCACTTTAGCATCTTAACAAGTTGGCATTTTAACAGGTAGCAGAGCCCCTTCTTCAGGAGGAACCGTCTCTGTTTGGGGAAATGCCCTGTGATGTCCCCTAAAGAGGAGGAGGATGTGAGAGGATGGGGCACTATTTGGTCTGAGACATGAGCAGGCATTTGTGGTTCTGTGTCTGGGAGAGAAGCATGGAGAGTGGGACAAGGAAGGGCACACAGCTGAAAGGTGCTGAGACAGGTAGGAGAAAGGCACGGGAAACCCACTGTGGGGTGCCTAGGCCAGCGTCCCCACGGGGAAGGCGCCTGCTCCACCTGGATCTTGTTCACCTTCCTCAACATAAGCGCTTCCTATCTCGGCCCACCTCCTGGACCTCGGGATGCCTGCTGTGGTCATTGGTGCTTTGGGGTTAGGTTCTGGTGGGAGGACGGTAGGTTGGAAGGCTAGACCTGAACAGACCTTCATAACTGGCCTAAGTGATGAAAAATCAGAGATAGCGGGGACAGCCTGGCCCTGGGGTCTCACCAAATCCAAATCTCAAGCCAGGCTCGTGCAGCTCCCTCCTACTCACCCTCTTTGGGGGATTAAACCAAGTTTATCCTGGGGGGAGGGGAGCACCCAGCTGACATCTGGGTTCACGGGTGTATCTGAAGTAATAGTGATACCTACATTACTGAACCCCTGAACGTGCCAGGCTCTGAGCCAAGAACTCTACACACATCCCTCCAGTAAGTCCTTATAACAATCCTTATGAAAATCAAACTCCAGAGTTTAAGAGACCTGTCTGTCAATGTGAGGGGCCAGATTCAAGTGTCAGTGAAATGGCTTCAGAGCAGGCCCTGTTTAGCCACTGCTGGGAACTGCAGTCAGTTCTGTGAATGGATGCAGTCAGTGTTACAAACACAGAAAGCCAGAAACAGGTGCAAGGGTGAGATTTTTAGACATATCTATGTAAATTTTTGATACGATAACTATCAAAAAATTAGGTACAACTGGAACCAACTGGCTACTGGGAAAAACTCCAATTAGCATATATCATATGCTGAAATAAATCCCAGATGCTTATAAGATTTAAATGTAAGTGAATAAATAATCAGAAATGTGGAATAATTTGATCTTCACTTTGTAAGATTATTCTAAATGTGTATGAAGACAAAAACCACGAAAGACAAAAAATTTGATGTCTTTAACTAAATAAAATTTTGAAAATTCCATAAGGCAAAAATAACCAACCAGTTTGAAAGTCTAATAATAAAAGGGTCAAAATAGTTACAATACAGATGGCAAAGAGGCAAGAACCCTTGGAAATTAATAAGAGCAAAGATGAAAAGGGAAGAGATAAGAAAAGGCAGTCCAATAAATATGTGGCTAATGAATGTATAAAAATATTCACCTTTGCTAATAATAAAATAGGTTCAGGTTAAAATAATCCTTTCTTCTCTCACTATCTTATCCATTTTGTGCTTTTATAACAGAACACCACAGAATGAGTAATTATGATAAAGAACAGACACTTATTTCTCATGGTTCTAGAGGACAGTAAGTTCAATATCAAGGTGCTGGCACCTTGTTTGTCTATTAAAAACATATGTAGAACAATCAAAATAACAAAGAGAGCAATTTTACAGGATGTAGGCATAGCTGTCTTTAGAGGGAAATTCATGACTTTAAGCAATGTTACTTTCAAAAAGAAAAGAGCAACAAATTTTATGTACTAGAAAAAGAACAAAAACAAGCCAAAGGAAAAGGGTAAGACTCTCATAATAATAAAGATTAAAGTTGAAGTAAATAAATTAGCAAACAACACCAAAAACCCCAGTGGAAATAAAAAATATAACCAAGAGCTAGCTCTTTAAAAGGATTAATAAAATATGCAAACCTCTTTTCAAATCCAATCAAGGAGAAAAAGAACACATAAAGTGGAAGGGGGCATAAGCACCAATTCAAAAAAGATTAACAGAGACAGTTTCATATTCAAACATTAGAAACATCCTAATGAAAATGGATAATTTTCAACAAGTCCCTAAGCTCCCATGGGCCTCAAAATAGGCACCTCATTCATGCGACAGAAATCAGCCAAGGAAGCCCAGGCAGAAGGAACTCTCCCTTCCTGTCAAAGTGTCCCAGGAGGCGGCTTTCCTTTCCTCATGACAAAATACAAATTAATTAAATAAATAAACTGAAAGGGAAACTTCCTTCAGTGGCTCAATCAAGCATGTAAGGATTGGCCTTAAAATGTTATTAAGACACATCAGGGCTGCTGGGTGAGATGATATCATTGGACAGAGGTTGTGATTTTCCTCCAAGCCACAAAACCAGCTCAACCATTTCTGTAGGGCCTCTTTAGTCACGCGTGGCCTCTTTTGCTTGGTGAAGCTTCACACCTTGGAGCGTGCTTTTAGGCGAGGCTTGTGTATCTAGACATGCTCAATTTCTGGTCAAGTTCCAGCCTTTGAGACAGAGCCTTCTTCTCACAGATCTCGCTTTGAGGATCCCAATAAAACGGCTTCATGTTTTAATAGCCCTGTGCCCTGAGTGCCTTGTCATGTTTGTGGATAACAGTAAAAATTGAAGAGTGGGTGCATTTCCTTGTACAGTCTTTACTCTGACATTTGCTAACTTAATCAGGGTCCTCTGTAAACAGATGGACCCAGATTAAGTTACAAATGTTCTTAAGCATTATTGCAGCATGAGTCTTAAAGTATGTCTTTCTTAACATCCATTTATAGGACACTATTGTAGACACCAAAACCCAGTGATGGTGATCACATGTTACCTATGTAGACTACTGACCACCACATTATACTTATTGGGAGAGAAATAATAATATGTCATAAACAATTTTTACTTAACAAACACTAATTTCAAAATACAGCACCAGAAAGGAAATCAAAGGGAAAACGTGAGTTAGGGAGACCATGTTTCATATCCTCCCCCAAAGCCCCAAAGATCACTGAATTCTAGGGTATCAGAGTAAAGAACTTGGGTCTTTTCTTTCCCCACATTTCAGCCCAGTCAAGGTCCCCTGCGTGGGTGAGGGAGCTGACAGAGATGGTGAAGATATACCAAAGCTGTAGAAATCAAAGCTGTGAAGACGGACAGAAACCCAATTGACTCTTGAGTGAATTAATACTAACCCCCATCTAGAAAGCACACCCTGCAGGCACTGTGCGAGTTTCAGGGTTCTGTAGAGAAACAGAACCAAAAAGGTAAAGGTGTGTGGGGGCGGAGGGGCAAGGAATTGGCTCATGCAATTATGGAGGCTGGCAAGTCCAAAATCTGCAAGTTAGATCAGTGGGCTGGGACCTAAGGAGGAGGTGATGTGGTAGCTCTAGTCCAACAAGAGGATGGAGGTAGAATTCCCTCTTCCTCAGTGGCCCTTGGTCTGTTCATGCTGGTTAATAGTGAGGAAACTGGCACAGAGAGGGTGAGGAACTTGCCTGGACTCTCTCTGCTGCTAAGTGGTGAAACTGGAGTTTGACACCCAGACCAGCTAAATCCTGAGTCCAGGCTTTGAACCTCTGAACTCCACTAAGCACCTCAGATAAAGGATTATAGGAGCTCAATGGGAAGTGATTGGGAGGGATTGGAAGACTCAAGAAGGCTTCCTGAGGGAGGTGGCACTTAAAGAAAGTAACAGCTAAGAAGGATGGGGCATCTACTTCACTTAGGCTCATGACCGGGGAGAATGTGGGCATCAGGAAGAACTAGAGAGGGCATTACGTATGATGGCTCTGCAGAAGTTTTGGCAGGGAGGTGGGACCTGAATATAATGTGCATTGGTAACAGTGTGAAAAATGAGCCAACTTGTGCAGGGCTTGTGACAGGCCTGAGAAGTCAGCAAGCACTGGGAGTGCTGTCCTCAGTGCCTCCATTACTGTTTGTTCCTTAGCCCTGGAACATGGGAGGAATGTTTCTTCCTCCTGTGCTTTGGTGTCGGACACACTGGCCCCATCACAAGCAATTGCACCATCTGTTGCAGCCTCCTTGGCAGGGCCTGTTGGCTTGATGGATGTCTTATACTTGGGTGGGCAGACAGGAGATCGTCCAGGCCAGAGAGCTCTGTGCTTCTCATTCAACTGGATGGCCCTTTCCACTGAGGTTTCCTCAGAGCCTGGGTCCTGCTCTGGAGGCCTCCATTCTTCCTGTGTCTACTCCAGGAGAGAAAATATGATTGTTGTTGATGTGTTGTGTCACCCCTAACCCCCAAGATGTTGATGTGTGTGTCACCCCTAACCCCCAAGACTCCTCAGGGAGGTGGTGGCTCCAGGAGAAGGTGGCTTTTGATAGGATGGGTAAGATTGAAGCTGGAAAAGGAAATAAATAAATGGAGGGCACAGAGAACAAAGTGAGCAAGGTATATATGTTGGCCAACAATCACTTGCTCATTTATTCAATCAATAAACTCTTCCTGCATGCCTACTGAGGCCAAGGCCAAGTGATTTATAGGAAGGAAAGTATATCAGCTTGGCTTTAAGAGGTGGCAAAATAATGCTAGACCACTCTTCTTCTAGATGTTCCCCAGGGACCTCCACATGACTAAAACTGACCTCATTGTGTTCATCTTCTCCTTTATGGACTCCCTCTCCCCACTAATGACACCACCAGAAAGCCAACTGCTCAAGCCAGTGAATGGGCCATATCTTGATTTCTTACTCCCTCACACCCAGTGCATCTACCCCTCCCATGGGGCTGCCCCTGGAGCTGTGAACAGCTGCTCCCCTGGTTCTGACTAAGCTGTGATAAGGGCTCATCACCTATAGCTTGGGCCTCTGCAGCCACCTCCTGGCTGGTATCTATTTTCACTCTGGCCTCCCTTTTGTCCATTCTCTGCACCGTGACCAGAGGCATCAAATGGGTTGTGTTCCTTCAAGACTTAAAGTCCTTCACTTGTTACCTGATTGCCCTCAGGACAAAGTATCCAAAGCCCGGTGCTGTGGACTAACTTGTGTTCCTCCCTCAGATTTACATGTTGAAGCAATCAGCTCCAAAGTGGACTGTATTTGGAGACAATGTCTTCACGAGGTAATGAAGGTTAAATGAGCTCAGAAGGGTGGGGCCCCCATCTAGTGTTTTTAAAAGAGAAGGAGAGTCAGAGATCTCTTTCTCTACCATGCGAAGGCACTGTGAGAAGGCCAGCATCAGTAAGCCAGGACAGCCCTCACTACAAACCAAACTGGAACCTTGAGCTTAGAATTCCCAGCCTGTACAACTATGAGGAAATAAATGTCTATTGTTTAAGCTTCCCAATCTGAGGTATTTTGTCAGAGTGGCCAAGCAGATTAATACCCTCTGCGTGATCTGTCCCCTGCCATCTTTTTACTATTTTTGTCTTGAAATCTATTTTATCTGATAGAAGTATAGCTACTCCTCTTCTTTTTTTGCTTTCCATTGCATGGAATATCTTTTTTCCATCCCTTTATTTCTTTTTCAGTCTATGTGTGTCTTTATAGGTGAAGTGTGTTTCTTGCAACAATGATAGTTAGTCTTGTTGTTTAGCCCATTTAGCTGCTCTGTGTGTTTTAATTGGAGTGTTTAGTCCATTCACATTTAATGTTATTATTAATAGATAAGGAATTACTTCTGTCATGTTGTTATTTGATTTTCAGTTGTTTTGTGGTCCTCTATTTCCTTCTTATCTTCCTTTGAAAAGTGATTTTCTGTTATATTGTGTTTTAATTTCTTGCTTTTTATTTTTTGTGTATCTGTTGTAGGTTTTTTGATTTGAAGTTGTTGTGAGGCTTGCAAAAAAACATTTTATAACCAATTGTTTTAAACATATGACATATCTGCTTAGAATTAAAATACACACAGAAACTTAACAGAAATTCTACCCTTTAACTCCCTCTCCCCCCACTCTTAATTTTTTTGCTGTTTCATATCTTTTTATATGTTCTAGCTCTCAAAAATCATTGTTATTTTTGATGGGTTTGTTGTTAAACTTCCTACTCAAAAAATAAGTGGTTTATACACTATAATGACAGCAATAGAATATTCTGTATTTGTATGCTTATTCTTACCAGTGAGTTGTATACCTTCTGAAGATTTCTTGTGGTTTGTTAATATCTTTTTCTTTCAGATAGAAAAACTCCTTTTAGCAGCTCGGCGCCTGTGGCTCAACGGGCTAAGGCACCAGCCACGTACACCTGAGCTGGCGGGTTTGAATCCAGCCTGGGCCCACCAAACAACAATGACAGCTGCAACCAAAAAAAAAAACAAAACTCCTTTTAGCATTTCTTGTAGGACAGGTCTGGTGTTGATGAAATCTCTCAGGTTTTGTTTGTCTGGGAAACTGTTTATTTTTCCTTTATGTTTGAAGGATAATTTTGCAGAATATAATAAGCTAAGGCTATAGGTTTTTCCCTTTACCACTCTTAAGCACTTTATGTTATGCCACTCTCTCCTGTCCCATAAAGTTTCCACTGAGAAGTCTGCTTTCCAGTGTCTTGGGATTCCTTTATGTTATTTGCTTCTTTTTTCTTGCTTCCCTTAGGACCTCTTCCTTCCTTAGAACCTTTGGAAGCTTGATTATTAAACTCTCAAGGTAGCCTTGTTTGGGTTAAAAATGCTTGGCATTCTGTGTCCTTCTGTACCTAAATGTTAATATCTTTCTCTGAGTTTGGAAAGTTCTTTGTTATTATTTATTTGAATAAACTTTCTGCCTCAATCTCTTTCTCTGTCTCCTTTTTAAGGCCAATCATTCTTAGATTTGCCTTTTTGAAGCTATTTTCTACATGTTGCAGGTGTGCTTTATTCTTATTTATTTTTCCTTATTCTCTTGTGACTGTGTATTTTCAAATAGCCTGCCTGCAAGCTTGGTCTTTCTTTTGCTTGGTCAGTTCTGCTGTTGAGAGACTCTGATGCATTTCTTAGTTTATCAATTAAATTCTTCAGCTCCAGAATTTCTGCTTGATTTTTAAAAAATCATTTCAATCTCTGTTAAATTTCTCTGATTTGGTTTTTTAATTTTTTTTTGGCCAGGGCTGGGTTTGAACCCGTCACCTCTGGCATATGAGGCAGACACCCTACTCCTTTGGGCCACAGGTGCCACCCTCTCTGATACACTTCTGAATTCTTTTCCTGTGTTATCTTGAAGTTCCTCAAGCTTCATGAGGACAGCTATTTTGAATTCTTTGTCTGAAAGGTCACCTATCACCATCACTCCAGGATTATTCACTGGTACCTTAGTTAGTTTGTTTGGTGAGGTCATGTTTTCCTGAATATTTTTGATGCTTGTGGATATTGCCAATGTCTGGCATTGAAGAGTTAGGTATTTATTTTACAGTCTTGTGAAGTCTTCACAGTCTTGTTTGACCCCATCCTTGAGAAGGCTTTCATATTCAAAGGGAAATGAGTGTTGTGATCTAAATTTTTGATCACAGCAGTCATGTCAACACTGGGAATGCCCCAATCCCAGTAATGCTGTGACTCTTGCAGACTCCTGTTGGTACTGCCTTAGTGAACTTGGGTAAGATAAAAGAGATTTCCCTAGATTACCAGGCAAAGTCTTACTCTCTTATCCTTCACTCTCTGTGCTGGGCTGCTGGAGTTGGGGAAGGAGTGATGTGGGCTCTCCCTGATGGCCACAAATGCCGGGTTACACCTAAAGCCCAGTGTCACCCAAAAGTAGTGGTGACTGTTGCCTAGCTACCTCTGATGTTTATTCAAAGCCCAAAGTCCACAGGTGGTGAATCCTTCTAGGACTGGGTCCTTCCCTTCTGGGTGGTATATTTTCTTCTGGCCTAGGGTAGGTCCAGAAATGCCATCCAGGATCTAAGGCCTTGGCTGAGGGACTTTTGGAGTCTGCTTGGTATTTTATTTTACTGTAGCAGAGCTGGTATCCAAGTTGCAAAACAAAGTCCTCTGAGCTCTTCCTTTTCCTTTTTCTTTTTCCAAGTGGAAGAAGACTCTCCTTGAGCTGTGCTGTCTATAGATGGGGGAGTGGGTGATACAGCTACAGGCTTGGCCATAGCTGCTGGTGTCTCTCTGGGTCACAAGAACCCCAAGTCCACTGGCTCTAAGACAGTGCAAGTTGTAGGAATTGCTGAAGGACTGCAACCTTTGTGTCTTGACTGCTTTATGAATTTAGTTCAAGGTCCAGGCTGCTTTATACCTGCTGCTGGTGGGGCTAGCTAGAACTTGGGTTTGGTGGCAGAGGATTTCTCTCTGGCCAGGCTGATCTCTGTTGTCACTGGCAGAATTCTTCCCAGTGCCATGTTCTCCTATGCCAGGGTGCACAGGAGTTCTAATACAAGGTTCCACAATCATGTCACTCTTCCTCCCTATGGCACACAGGTCCTCTCTCTGCTCCTTGTGCCATCATGGCCCTGCCAGGGAGGGAGGGGGATGGCACAGGCAATGCAAGCCTGTCTTTTGTGTCATCTTCTGTGCCTCTGTCCTTGATATAATGTTAAAACCAGGTGGTATGTTGCTCACCTGATATTTAGTTCTTCTGAAGGTGCTTGCTTGCATGGATAGTTGTTGAATGTGGTGTTGGTGCAGAGGGATGATTGCCTGAGGTTTCTATTTGGCCATATTCCGCTTTATCCAGCTATAATTGTCCCTTTCTAATCTACTTTTCAATAACTTAAGGACTTGTGAAGCTATTTGCTAAAAATCCTTTCTTCAAAATATAGTATTCCTGACATACTTTTTGAATGCACCCAAGACACTGAGGACAATCAATCGTAAAGCCTTTTTCTGTCTTAATCCTTCAAAGTTATGGGTCAAGGAAGACAGAGATGGATGTTCTAAAAGATAGAACATATCTTTTGTGAAATGATGACAATTTGATCAGTATATTTAGCCCCAAAAAGATGGCAAGAAAGAAGAAGACACAAAAATGTATTTCACGCATGGTCAAAGTTTCGGTGAATTCTTCTTAGGAAACTGGCTGAAGTTGAATTGATCCATAACCTATTAAAATTACAGGAAATTGCAAAAAAAACAAATAGCCACATAAGGGTGGTGACATTTTTGGTACTTTTGTTCAAATTTTTCTTTTATTTATATTCCCTCTCTCCTCAATTTATTTGGAAGAAGTTTCTTCCACAAATATGATTACATCATAAACACCAAAAAGGAGAACTTTTGATAAATTCTATGTTCAATTAAGCCATTTCTATTGTGAAAGGAATGAGGTCAGTTGTTACACTCCTTGTGCCGTTCTAGTGAGAGGGCATCCTGGTACTGGCAGCTTAACTTGCCTACTACCTACCCATTTAGTAGGACAATGTGTATAAGGAATGAAAATTTGGGAAGGGCTGCAACTGAGTTAAATTGCCCTGCCTGAGAACAATGGGAAAGAAGTTGAGGGTTCAGGAATCTAGGCACTTGGGCAGATACTGAGAAGAGAAAGGTCCAGACAAACAGTGGCCCTGCCTGGTTGATTGTGATGCCAAAAAAAACCCTGGGGGGTGGGGGTGGAAATCCAATGGGAGTTTAAGTTGTTTGTTTTATGGTCTGCAGCAAAAACAATATTTCTCTTACTCCATCGTCAGCAGTAGCTACTTTGCTTACAAATCCTTTGAAATGACTGAAATGCTTAATGACAAACCTGAAGAACTTCTGAGTCTTATTTCAAGATTCACCCAGTGTAAAAACCAGGACTTCCCCAAAATATGTGTTACAGCTTGCTATTTCAGCATCTCTGTGTGACTACACCAAGAAAGGAGGGAAGAAATGGGAGAGAAAGATAGGACTAAAAACTTTGTATCATAACAGCTTGCTAGTTTAAAATCAAAATTATTAGATTTATAGTTCAATTTACCATCAGAAAAAGAAATGCCAGGGAACTTCAAATAAGCATTTCTTCAAAAAAGCAATATTGGTTGCCAAAGAATCCTTTAAAGTCAAAAGAAAAAAGATATTGAAGACTTTAATTTGTCAGAACCATTTTTATTTTCTTTTTAATTAAATCTGATAGTCTCTGTTATTAAGGTCATCAGTTTAATCTATTTACATTTATTTGATCCTTGATTTCTTTTTACTTATTTTGAAATTATTATCATTTTTCTTTGTTTCATTTTTCTTCTTTCTTGCCTTCTGCTGAATTAATAAAGCTTTCTGTATATCTCCCCCCACCCCTACACCACACTGCTGATTAGATAGCATAGATTCTGGCCAGGTGAGGGACTGTATTCCTAGCACTCTGGTAGGCCGATGTGGGAGGATTGCTTGAGGTAACGTCCAGCCTAAACAAGAGCAAGACTCATATCTACTAAAAATAGATATAACTGGGTGTAGTGGCACATGCTTGTAATCCTAGTTACTTGGCAGGCTGAGGCAAGAGGATCACTTGAGCCCAGGTGTTTGAGGTTGCTGAGCGCTTTGATGACATCATTGCATTCTAGCCTGGGTGACAGAGTTAGACCTTGTCTCAAAAAAAAAAAAGAAAGATTTTATTTATATTCCTTTAGTGGTTACCTTTAAATTTTCAATATATATTTAATGATTAATTTTTCTAATACAATCTAAAGTTATGCAATCTTTCTAGTCATCTTTTGGTAAAATATTGATACATTTGTTCTCATTTAATAATCAATCATCCTGTTACTGAAGTCCAGGTATTTGGTTTCACTTCTGTTTAAATTATAAAAAATGATATCATTATTACATGCAGTTAATAGTTAATTTAATTTGTCCACATATTTTATCAATTTTGATGTTCATCATGTCCCAGTCCATTTGGGCTATTAGAGCAAAACACCATAGACTGGGTAGCTTATAAACAGCAACAATTTCCCTCAGTCCTGGAGAGTTCAAGATCAAGGCACGGCAGATTTTGTGTCTGGTGAGGGCCCATTTTCTGGTTCATAGTTGGCACCTCTGTATCCTCACATGTTGGAAGGGGCTAGCTGGCTCTCTGGAGGTCTCTTTTGTAGGGACACTAATTCCAATCTGGAGGGCTTTACCATTGTAATCTAATCACCTCCCAAAGGTTCCACCTCCTTACACCATCACCTTGGCGGTTAGGATTTCAACAAATGAAGTTTGTGGAGAGACACACAAATTCAGACTATAACAATCATTTTCAGTGCATTCTATTCTCTTTGATTTAAAATTTCTTCTTGATATAAAATCATTGAGTAATAAAAGATACATCTGGGAGAAAAATCTTTATTTTACCATCCCTCTGGAATGATAATTCAACTTAGTATAAACATCTAGGTTGGTAGCTATTTTCCTCAACACTTTCAAGTTAATTATGTAATTTCTTGGTTGCAGCCGTCATTGTTGTTTGGCAGGCCCGTGCTGGATTTGAACCTGCCAGCTCAGGTGTACGTGGCTGGCGCCATAGCCTGTTGAGCCACAGATGCCGAGCCTAATTATGTAATTTCATTTCAGCTTTCAATTTGACTATCAGAGCTGGCCTCTCATCAAAATGTTTTTTGGTAGCTTTTCAGGTTTTCCCTGTACTCTTAAATTACTGAAATTTCTTTATAATGTGTCTCTGTGTAGACTTGCTTCTCTTCCCAGGTATTATATAATTTCAATTTTAGGACTCATATGTTTCTTTACTAATAAAAACTTTTGAGGCATTATCTCGCTAAATGCTGTTCCTCCTCTATTCTCTCCCCTCTTCTTCTAGGTACTCTCTTAGAAGTATGTTGCATCCTCTGAATCCATCCTCTTTCTCTCTTAACTCTTCATCTCTCACTGTGTGTGTGTGTGTGTGATCTGCTTCACTGTGCTGTGTTCTAAATGAATTCCTCTTTACTATTTCCTCCTTTACTAATTATCTCTCCAGCTGTATGCACTGTAGAGTTTATTCTATCTCATGTGTTTATAATTTAAATGGCTACATTTTCACTTCTGAGATTTATAATTGGTTCTTTTCCATATCCATCTGTTCTTGTTTTTTTCTACCAGCCTTTGTTTCATAAATTTTTGTTTCTTTTTGACAGATGATAGCCTTCATTATTTCACTAAGTAAACATACTTATTTTGATGCTTTTTTCCAGTTTGGTCCATTATATTAATTTTGATTGCTATTAATATATACAATTATTAATTTTCTTAGCCATCTTTCTTAGGATTAGTTTACTTGATTTAGGTTTTTGTTGTTGATACTTTATATACCATAAAATTCACTCCTTTAAAGTATATATTAATATTTCAGTGGTTTTTAATAAACTCACAGGTTGTTCAGCCATCACCACTATCTAATTACAGGATATTTTGAAGCCCTAAAACAACCCCAAATTCATTAGCAGGCACTCTTGGTAACCACTTACCTACTTTCTGTCACTATGGATTCACCTATTCTGAATATTTCACATAAATAATAACATGATGTGGCCTTTTGTATCTGGGTTTGTCACTTAGCATAAAGCTTCATCTTATCACATGAAATCAGTTACTTCATTCCTCTTAAGGGCTGAATAATATTCCATTGTATGTTTAGACCACATGTTATTTATCTATTCATCAACTGATGAGCATTTGGGCTGTTTCCACTTTATGAATATTAGAAATGCTTCTGTAAGCAAGTTTTTGTATGAATGTGCAAAGTTTGACCATTTAAGTTTGTCAGCTTGCCACCATGAGCTTATGTTGGCAGCACTGTACAAACAATTCAGTAAGGTTGCATAACCTTGGTATATCACTATATTACAGTTGTGTTTATATCAACATGTGGTGATATCTTGCTGAGTGGCATTCATTATTGTTGTTGCATGTTTTGTGTGTTATTGCAAGAATGTCACAGTTTGAATCAGAGCAATCAACAAACATTTGTAAATTTTTTGTTAAACTTGGCAAGAGTGGAAATGAAATCAGGGAAATGTTAGCCCAAGTTTATGGGGATAATGCATGGTAAAAAAAAAAAAGGCAATACAAATAGATTAAATGTTTTTATAAGGGGAGAGACAGAGTCTTGATGAAGAAAGATTAGGGCTGCTAATAACAAATAGAACTGATGAAAACATTGTAAAAAATTGTCAAATTGTGTGTCCAAATCATTAGCTTACTGTGAGAAGCAGAGCAGACCAAGTAAACATCATTAGAGAAACAGTTAGGAAAACCCTAGCTGAAAATCTTGGCCAACAACTCATGGCTCTCGCATCACAACAGCATACCACCTCACATGGTACTGTTTGTGAAGGAGTTTTTAGCCAGTGAACAAAGAACTGTATTGGAACACTTCCCTACTTACTTGATCTGGCCTCCAATAACTTTTGTCTTTACCTGAAGATAAAGGAAATATTAAAAGGAAGACATTTTGATTACAATCAGGGCATCAAAGGTAATAAAATGACAGCTCTGATGGCCATTCCAGAAAAAGAATTCCAAAATTGCTTTGAAGGGTGGACTAGGCACTGGTGTTGATGCATAGATTCCCATGGAGAGTACTTTGAAGGTGACAAGAGTGATAATCAAAAATGAAGTATGTAGCACTTTTTTGAGGACAAGTTCATGAACTTAATTGTCAGACCTCATATGTTTTCTTTCTTCAGTCTGCTAAAACATATCATTAAGTCCTTCCAGTGAATTTTTCATTTCAGTTGTTGTGCTTTCCAATTCCAGAATACCTATCTGGTTTCTTTTTATAACTTTTATATTTTTGTTGATTTTCTCTATTTGGTGAGCCCTCATTCTTATATTTCCTTTTAGTTCTTGGGAGATGCTTTCCTTAGCTCACTGAACATATTTTATTTATTTATTTTTTGAGACAGAGTCTCACTATGTGGTCCTCATACTCTTAGGCTTAAGAGATTCTCTTGCCTTGACCTCCCAAGTAGCTGGGACTACAGGTGCCTACCACAATGCCCGGCTATTTTTTTTGTTGTAGTAGTCATTGTTGTTTGGCAATCCTGGGCTGGGTTTGAACCTGCCAGCTCCAATGTATGTGGCTGGTGCCCTAGTTGCTGCGCTACAGGCACCAAGCCATTGAACATAGTTTAAATGGATGATTTAAGGTCTTTGTCTAGCAATATCTTGCTTTTTTCCTGTGTATGGGTTATATTGTCTTGTTTCTTTGCATGTCTCATAATATTTTGTTAGAAACTATATATTTTAAATAATATGCTATAATTTGGCAACTCTTGAAATCAGATTCTTCCTTGTCTCTGTAGTCTCTTATTAGTGTTTGTTGTTTTTGTTCATTTCTTCATGAGTTTTCTGAATGAATTCTGTAAAGTGTGCATTCTTAATTGTATTTTGCCATTGAAGTCTCTTCTTGGTTACCTTAATAGTAAGCAAATGATTAGATAGAGAGTTCCTTAAACTCCTGCAATAACTAAGGCTCTCTCCAAGACACTACTGTCTGTGAGTGTTGGGGCATGCTTTCTATACTCATGTGGTCAGTGGTCAACTCTGTCTTAGCTTTCACTTTTTACTTGAGCAGGATTTCAAGCTCAGCTCAATGGGACCTTAGGACCACCTCAGGTCTTTTCCAAGCAGGTACACAGCCCCATGCATATGAAAAACTCTATGTATGTGTGTGGCCTAGTTCTCAGAAACATGTCAAGACTTCTTAAAGCCCCTATGGACATCTTGTGCCTAGTTTTTCCTTTTAAGGTTTTTTGTTTGTTTGTTTAGTCTATTGTTTTTCCTAATTATCTGTCTAGAGAAGCCATTAATTTAATCAATTGCCTCTAATTGTTTTTAACAAATGCCCCCCCAGGAAAAAGGCATTTTCCATTGTGTGGGCTTAGAGTCAGGTCAAGCAAAGACAGCCTTTTAAGTGGGATCTTCCAGACAACCATTTGACAGGTCAGATGATGACAATTCTTGAGAAATGGGGCATTGAAGGAGATTCATCTCTGTTATGCCCCTCTAGTGGCAGTCAGACTTGTGGTTTCTACTATGATTTTAGGCTGTGGATTTTCAAAGCTGCTGAGGAGCTGGAGAGCATGAGATAGGAATAGAGCAGATTAAAACACATCAATACTTGCTGTCCTTATCAAGATTTAGCTATTTTTCTTTAATAAATTCTCTATAGACTGCTGCAAGAATCTTATTAATTTACAGAGTTTTGAGTCAATTCCAAAATTTTCTGCCATTTTTCTCGTGAATTTCTGAAAGTTCTAACTCTGCCATTTTCACCATTATCACTTTACCATATTGTTTTTGAATTTTGATTTACATGCTCATTTCGAGTGGAAGATCGCTTTCTTTCTCTCGGCATTCTTCCATGGCTAGCAGTTATGTGGCTATCTCTAACCAACCCTGTGGGACCCTTGGTTCAGAACCAGGTATTATATTAGTAGTCTTAGATTCTAGCCTTATAGTGACATTGGGGATATTGAAGGTACTTTCATCAAGTCCACAGGTTGACTGATGTCATGGCTCCAAGGACCTGTCCTTCCTCTATATCCTTAAGCTTGTAGTTTCATATAAGATGGAACTGGAAACTATCAGCAGATGTTTCATGCTTCCTTTCAAGAGCAGAGAGTATTCATTCAAACTTCTGGTTTGAGGCAATGGATCTGGCTCTAGTTGAAAGCTGTTACTTCTTATTATACCCTTAGATCCAAATTCTCACCCTTTCTTTTTGTTTTTCAAAGCATTTTTTATTTCTAGCCCATGAGATTCTTTTCTTGTTTTTGAGCAGGTATATGCCATTTAAAATTTTCCTCTTTACATTTTGTTTACTGTTGCTATATGTTTAGCACAAGACAACTGGAGGTTGCAAGGGTAGACAAAGCCCGAACAAATAGCGTCATCTTGACTATACATTGTATAAGATCTGCCATCATTTAAAATTTTTAATTATTTTTCAATATGAGACAGTATCTATTGACTTTCTGCCCTGATAGATGATGAAATTAGCCTAAAATGATTAAAAATGACAATACATATGTACGTCATGCTTGCACACTGTGGAGGGGGGCAGTACTCCTGAGCATGTTTCTCTGACAAAACTACTGCTGCTGCTTTCAAAATGTTATAAATACACCAAGCATTTATCTTGATTTACATTCTAGAAAAACACGGAAAGAAGGCACCAATCACCATAACAAGAAATTTTTCTTTTTCTTTTGTCAAGCATGTTTTATGAGGGTGAAAAAGTGACTCTGTGGAGGATAGAAATAATTCCCAGAAAAACCATGATTCCATCCAATTATAATACTTGTATGCATACATATGAGCCTGGATGAAAAACTGTAATGCCCAATTGAGTAAAACTTCACTAACTAGAAGTATAAGGAATAGATTAGCCTGAGCCAATTTGACCAAGTTTTACTGACTTTTACAAGGTACAACTTCTTGTGCTGGGCATTAAGGGGATTACAGAAGTGAGTGAAAGCCATTTATGTTCTCTAGGGGAGAGGAAGGAGGAGTAAAATAGCTTGAAGGCATACAGTGTGATCTATGCAAGCTATAGATCTTCCAGTGAATTGTTCTGGATGTAGGTCTGAGGATTGGGTGATTCCTATGGCACCTGAATGTTTAAGAACAACCTTCTCTATCCTGTTGAAGACCCCACCATAAGGAAAAAAATGAGTGGCTATTAGTGGCTTTATGTGAAATTTTTCCATTGGCTTTTTATGGATCAACTCAGTTTTCCAAAAATGGAAATAACATTAATCAATTGGTTAGAGACACAAGATAGAGGAATTCAGTTATTTTAATATTGAGATCTGGGGGTGTGGAGAGACAGATATAGATCCAGAAAAATCTCTTTCTAACAAACAAATAAAACCAAACTTTCTCTTGAGTTTGTAGGTTCTCTCTAGTTAAGAGGTAAGATGTTGGAGAGGAGTGTGGGATGTGTCTTCAGGGGCAGATGGGTGGTACTGGCCTGGGGGAGAGAGACCCCCTTCATAGGCTCTCCTAAGTGACCTTGAATCTGCCTCTTCCAAGCCCCAAGATACTAGCCTCCCCACTGTCTTTATAGATCAGAGTCTAACTCTACCCGTCACCCATCTGAAACACTTCCATAATTTTCCACTGCCTTTAGGCTAAAGCCCAAATTATGTAATTGCTGTAAAAAGCCATGCACGGTCTAGATCCTACCATTTTTTTTCACACCAACCCTCACCCCAGACTTGGCCCCAGACATATCCAGCTGCTTTCAGGTCCATGAATTCATCAAATTTTAGGCCTGTCTCTATGCTCTGCCCTCTACCTGTAAGTGCACCCCTGCCCATCTTGCCTCCTGGAACCCTTCCTCCTATGATAGTGGTGGACAGCTGGTATTGGCTAAGACAAATCTGGCAGCATATGCCAGGGACCAAATAACAATAGCTCACATTAAATAGTAGTTAATGTCTTTCTCACCTAAAAGTCCCAGTTAGTATGAAGGCTCTGCTTTATAAAGTTGTCTGCATGCAGACTTCTTCAATGTCGTTCCATAATCTGAGGATGGCAGAATCTTTATCTCCATTGTCCAAGGTGGTTGTCTATTTATCACTGAGACAAACAGACAAAAAGTCACTGTAGTAAGGGAAGGGTTCAGGGAGGAAGGGCAGGGATGAATCCTCCAACATGGAAAGGACAAATGAGCAGAAAGGGCAGGTATCCCTCCTTCAAGGGCATGACCTGGAAGTTGTACAGGACACTTTTACTCACTCCATGTTAGCCAGAACTGACTCAGATGAAGATGAAGACTTAACCACTCCAATAAGGGAAAAGGTGACATCAAAGATGGACAAATGGCAAGGAATGTTGAAGAAATGAATAGTAGGAGCTATGTTACAATGAACTGGAAAATGTTCCCACATCCACAACGCCTTTGTAAATCTCCCTGTCTGAAATGCCCCAACATTCTTTCCTCATCTCCAGGCCCAATTTGTACTTGATTTCCTTATGGTGGTTTCTACCGAAAACTCCAGTCTTTCTCCAGTCTGGATAAAAGTCTCTGTCAGGGCCAAATGACTATCATAGTTTATTGATGCCTCTTATGAAACAGGTATTTTATATATGTATCTCGTTTTCTTGCCACCACACTCTTAGACTTTAACGGTTTCATTAAAAATTGCTTCTCTCTACCCTTTGGAAATGAGAACTAATTGAGAAGTAAGATCCAGCAGACAGGCAAATGGAGATCTATATTAGCTTTTTATTGATAAACTGTTTGCAGAGCATGGCTTCACACTTGTGGTGGAAGGGCTATCTTTATTAAGTCTTTAAACATCCAGTAAAGACCTTGGAACAGCCCACCAGGGGGAAGTATGGGGTTCAGAGTCATCCACCCTACTCAGGATTCTGCCTAACACTAGTGTGGAGGGATGCGAAGAGGACACATCCCAGTTTCAAAGCCACTGAGAATGCCAGGTAACTCTCACATCCCTCAGCCTGGCGGAAGGGGAAGTGGTGGGGCAGGAGGCCGGGAGTGTTACTCTTTTGATGTTCCGCCCACAAAAGGAAACGTGAGGCAAGAGGAATGAAGGTTTCTGCCAAGGGGATGGATTGTTTTGTCCATGTTATAGGCAAGGAATCAAGCACCACGAGAAGAACCATGATTTACGAGGGTCACCAAGATAACCTTGGCCTTTAGTCACTAGCCCCAGTAGCTTATAAACCTTTTGAAAAAAGCATTACAATAAAACATCTCCACATTCCCAAAAGCAGCTGGGGAAACGTCTGCTTATTAAAACACTCAGCAGAGAGTTGGGTCAAAGGCTCCAGGTTTGGCTCTATGTATGTTACGTTTTTGTCTTTGTCTCAAGACAATTCTTCTGGGAACAGGAACCAATGATGCTGCCCAGGGACCTTTTTAACTTTGCTGCTTCTGAATGTTCTTTTGTTGGGTTTATAGTTTGAGGGAGTTTGTTGTATTTTTTTTTGAAATTCACTTTCTCCTTTGAGCCTCCTACTGGAGGGAAGGACTAGGTGGTGAAGAGACTAAACTAAGGGCAGAGTAGGATAAAGGACCCATGAGTGGTCCAGGCTGGTGGTTAAGTTGGTAACCCTACAATAAATACTTTAAATATTTGCCCAACATGTATTTGAAGGGGATGTTAATAAAAATTGTACAGAAACTTCATCACTAATTAATCCTCTCAGGTAGAATTGGTGTCAACCTTCAGAAAAATGCCTGCCCAGCATCTCCCATTTTTTTTGCGATCCTTATACTGTCTGCAATTTTCCTATGCGATTTACTAAACTACACAACTTTTTGGCAAGTATATTAAATGATTTTATATTTAAATAATGAAATAAATCACTTGTTCTCAGTAAACAGCCGTAGTCCAAGGAACACACCTTTACAAAAACTGCAGGCCACCATAACCTCCACTGGTAAGAGGGGGTTGTGCTTGGGAGAAGCATTTTACTTTTATTTTCCACTGGAGGGCGCTGTCTACTTTGGTGGAAGTAGAACCATGTTTCATTTCATCAGTTTATTCTAGCAATTTTTTAGTTCCTGTTATGAATTCATACCCTGGGCAGTTGTCTGGCAGCCCACTCCTTAATCTGGCTTTTTCCAAGGTCTCAGGGGAGTGGTGTCAGGGCTCAAATGAGACACCAGTGAGTCTGATTTCTACTAAGCTGGGCCACTGCATTCAAAGAGTTCTTGTCACCCTAATAAGAAATGCATTTTTACATCCAGTGTCAAGCCTTATCCCAGCCTCATCCCATATGTGTGTATCTATTACACGTTTCTCTACTGTCAATTTCTGTGACTTTGCAGCTCTGCCTTTGAAAAGATACAAATTGGGCATCTTTCCTGTGGAACCTGCTTCCTAGCATACAACTTTTACCTCTGGATCCATTGTCATCCAATCTCCCAACTTACCAGCATATGGCTTTAGAGTAGAGCGCTGCAAGCTTTAACGTGCAAAGGAATCACCTGGGCATCTTATGAAAATGCAGATTCTGATGCAGTAGGCCTTGGCAGTGGGACCTGAGAGTCTGCATTTCTAATAAGCCCTGAGTGGTCACATTTCAAATAACTAGACTGTTTTTTTTTTTTAGACAGAATCTCAAGCTATTGCCCTGGGTAGAGTGCCATGGCTTCACAGCTCTCAGCAACCTCAAACTCTTGGGCTTAAGCGATTCTCTTGGGCGCCCGCCACAATGCCCAGCCATTTTTGTTATTGTTGTTGTAGTTGTCATTATTGTTTTAGCTGGCCCAGGCTGGGCTTGAACCCACCAGCCTCAGTGTATGTGGCCAGCACCCTACCCACTGAGGTACAAGTGCTGCCAAATAACTAGAATTTACCTCTTTGTCCCATTCAAGATTTTTCACACTGAGGTCCTGCCCCCCATGAATGCAAAGATGGAGTCCAGTCAGTACACTCAGAACTTTGCCTCTTGCTTTGTCTTCATAAGTCCCTGCAGGACCCTCTCCCTGGCTGCGCTCCATCTCTTTCCCTTGTTGGCAAGCATGAAGCACTGTGGTTGTGCTTATGTCTGCCACATCTGTCACCTTTATACTGCATAATTTCCTTTCATTTTCTCTGATCTCTCCTTTTCATTGAGAACCCCAATCAGGGTACAATTAATGGTATGATAATGGTAATGACCGGCATCACTTATACATAGAGCACGTCCATACCCACAAGACAGTACAGGTAGAGGCTGTGGGCCAGGGCTCCATAGTCTGCCTTGCCTGTGTTCAGGTCATGTCTCTGCTACTTCCCAGGTGAGTGGCCTTGGGCAAGTTACTGGGTCTGAGTTTGCTCTCTTCAAAATGTGTCTAATTCGGGCGGCACCTGTGGCTCTGTGGTAGGGTGTCAGCCCCATATGCTGAGGGTGGTGGGTTCAAACCTGGCCCCAGCCAAACTGCAACAACAACAACAAAAAAAATGTGTCTAATTCTGCTTTATAAAGTCCCTGTGAGGATTAAAGGAGGTAATATAGTGTGAGGCACTTAGAATAGTCCTGACACATAGTAGGTGGTTGATAGCGGTTGGCAATGTTACCTTTCTCAATCCTGCTAGGAAAGCAATTTATTGTTCCTATGTTAAAGGCCCAAAGAGGAGGAATGACTGCACTTGAGAGGCTACAGCAAGTAGGTCCACACAGCAGTGAACCAACTCTGACTCCAGTCCAGTGCTTATGGCTTCTTTCTCATGTTTCTACATGTGCAGTTTTATTACCACAACTCACAGCCCTGAGTGTGACTGTTTCCCCAGCATCCTGTGATCTTTTGTTCTTTCTTTCTAATGGAGCATTTCCAGCCAGGATGATTCATGGATCTGGGCCCGCATGGCTCCCATTAACTTCAGGGAAAATCATAAGGCAAAACCCACATCAATCAAGTCTCCAAATTACTCATTTATCTTTGCAGGTGACACATGGATTAAGATAAACGTGGAATGAAGTGGGTATTGTGGGATAACTATTTAGATTTATGAAAATCGTGTAAGAGCTTGCACCATGACTCCAAATAGAAGTTTGCTCTGTTTTCACAGAATAGCTAAACTTTAGAGGTAATGACAGAATGTCACAATAGAAAGGCTTTGAGGCTTGACATCTGAGGGACTGGGACTCCAAACTTCACTACTTGCTAGACTTGTGATCTTGAATAAGCCCTTTAACCCCTTAGAATCTATATTCTCATTTTATTCTTCATCCTTCCAACAGACCAAAGAGTTATTACCCCCATTTTACAGATGTGGAAACTGAGGTACAGAGAAGGTAAGTGACTTGCTTATAGTGACATGACTACTAAGGGCTGAAGCAGGGCTTCAAACTCCAATATCTGAGTCCAGAAACCACACTATCTCATAAATGAGATGGCAAGTCCAAGAGCACTAGGCACTGAGTAGGAGCTTAATAAACCTTTACTGAATCTGAGGCTTGAGGACAAAACTCATGTCTTATTAATCCCTATTCTTTATAGTACCATTATACCTACCAAGTTCCCAATTAATAGCAGTTAAGTTGCATTATTATGCCAAGGAAATGGTTCTGTTTTTACTTAATGATTTGCTTAGCTGCATTTTCATATGCAGACCACAATGCTTTTTCTACAATATCTTCTGGACTACGAGGCGCGGGCATTCATTATTTTATGAGACGCATATGTCATGCATAGCACAAACCCTTTTCTTAAACCAACACAACATGCAAATAGAAATTTCATGTAAAATCACATTCAGACAGTCTCAGAGTAGAAACAGATGTCTGAAAAATATGAACGCCAGGCTTATTAAATATTTTATCATCAAATATTTCATACATTTCAAAAATGTCATCTGTGAAAACACAGAAATACCGCCTCAGGAGAACCAAAATATTTAATCACTTTCAAGAAATTCTTAAAAATAAGTCTTCACCTCAGAACTATTCCAGGCAGAGAACAAATTTCCAGGTGCTGCGAGCTATATTTATTATATTTTCATCAAAATCAGTAACCTAGATGAAGGAGATACAGTAATCAGTAAGGTCATTATTAGGTAAGATAATGACTTCTGAATGAATTCTCTCATTAATCTCATTACAAAATGGTAATGGTACCTGACTAATCATGCCGGAGGGGAGAGCTGTGTTGAATCAGAGCAAAATTAAGCCTGTAATCACAGAGCTGCCCCCGCCGTTCCTTCACGAGAGCCTGACTTGGGTTTGGGGACCGACTTGAAGCTCCTCTGATGGGGTGGACGGTTGATCTGAAGGTCGGAGCGCCCTGTGTGGAGAGGGGCAGTGTGAGAGCTCCGAGCAGCAGCAGAAGTTAAGAAAAAGTGGTGTCTTCCTCCTTCTGTAACCTTCCAGAGTGCCCTTGAATAGGCCAGGCCTATCTCTGGGCTCCATTTCCAGTCCAGTGGCAGCCAGCCCTTAAACACATACGTGAGGTCACACCATTCCCAACAATGGCTACCATCTCACCCAGGGAAGAGCCCAGATCCCTGCGTGGACCACACCCTGTGTCACCTGCCTCCATTGTCCTTCTGACCTTATCTACTATTCCTCCCCGCCACTTGCTTAGCTGTTCCTCGAACACACCAGGCACGTCTTTGCTGTGGGGACCATATCTGACCCTCCCCCCTTGTAGCCACATGACTCAGCTCCTCGCCTCTTTCAGGTCTTTGCTGAAATGTCCGGGTCAGTAACACCTAACACCTGACCACCATGCTCAGCCCTGCGAGCTCTCAGTCAACTTCCCGTCTGCGTTTTCTCTCTCCACAGCCTTACTGCTTTCTCTCATGGTGTATAATTTGTTAAGCTTTTTGTCTGTTTCTCTCTCTCACGCCTGCTGCCCCCACTGGAATGTAAGCTCCTCGAGGGCCAGTCTCCTTCGTAGACTCCTATGTATGCCTGGCACGTAGCAGTTGTGCTATAACTCTTTGCTGAATGTGGAGTTTATCACACGCGGGTGGGTTCCCAGCCTGGTCTCTTGGACGCTAAGGGAGGAATCTGTGTGTGAGACAGATGATCAGGGAGGACTAGAGTGCACATTTACCGTAGCAGGTCCCCTCTGTTGGTGGCTTGTCTATCTTTTTAGAAATCAGAGGCATATCAGGTCCCATAGCTTCCATGAGAACTGGCCTGGGAACACACGTGCTGGGTGGCAGTGTCCAGAGAGAGGGACATCTCAACAGCCAGAAGAGATGGACCCAATGAGTAAGATGGAATTGGCAGAGACAGAGGGACTTGGCTCGGAGCTCCAGCCTCAGTGGCAGAAACAAAGACGGGGTGCAGGGTGACGGGACTACACAGGCGCCAGCATGCAAAGACCTTAGGGGTCTCAGCAGAGGAGGATTCCAGCTGCTTGACTAGATTCTTCATGACCAAAATAAGATAGGCGATAATCTCACGTGAACCTCACTGGTCAGGCCCCCCGGGCCAGGACTATGGTCCCACTCTTTGTTTCCACCGGTGTTTGTAAAGAGAGGATGGAACATGGTGGGTGCTCACTAAATGCTCGATGACTTAAGCTCTGAGTTAACACGGGAATATGTTTGTTTCTATGTCCCATGTCACAGGGGAGCAACAATAAACCGCCCAGTGTTGGGAGTCGGAAACCTTATCGCTTAAGGGACAACGAAAACACAGAGGCTGTTTAACCTCAGTAATAGAAGGGAGGAGAGAAATAAGCCGATCTTCAATAACCGCAGGGCCAGCATGAGAAGCGGGCTTACCTTTATTTTATGTGGCTTTAGAGCAGGGATTGTAGGTAAGTGACCCAGTGCTGCCATCTGCCCCTTCCACTCAGTGGCAAACATCCCTAATTGATTGTGGACACTTTTCTATACAGCCGGACCAAGCTTCGGAATCTCGACACAGTGCTGCAAACTCCCCCACCCACACTGCGCGGAGCTGACACACGAGATGGGATGGGAATGTGACGCGTTGTCTAGAACACAGAACTAGAGCAGGGATCGAAACCCTTTAATATTAAGGAAAGACATTCTGTTCCAAGCAAGGATGGCGTAAGTTCCTGGGGTGGGGATGGGGCAGTGAGTCTCTCAGCGTTGGTCAAGGGGAGGCTGCCTGTCTCCCTTTCTTTCTTCTTCTTCTTTTTTTTTTTTTGTTAAGACAGAGTCTCACTTTATCGCCCTGGGTAGAGTGCCATGGCATCACACAGCTCACAGCAACCTCCATCTCCTGGGCGTAGGTGATTCTCTTGCTTCAGCCTCCCGAGTAGCTGGGACTATAGGCGCCCCCCACAACACCCGGCTATTTTCCTGTTTTGTTTTGTTTTTTTGCAGTTTGGCGAAGGCCAGGTTTGAACCCGTCACCTTCAGTATGGGGGGGGCAGGGCCCTACTCGATGAGCTACAGGTGCTTCTCCTCCCTTTCCATAAAAGGAAAGCGTCTGGGTCCTCATTGGTACGTGGTGGGTGCATTTCCAGTGTTGGAGTTCAGAGCCATGGTGTTATGTGACAAGGCACCTTAACAGCTGAGGACAGTCACTAGTGCTCACAAACAGGATGCACCAGGCACCTCCACGCGTTGACCTGCTCTGGAAACGCTTGCTGGTTGCTTCCCGGGAGCTTCTGCCATTTCCCTTGCTGACCAGGTCTCCAATCTAATGGCTCCTGCTGGTACCGCATCCCCTGGCTTTGGGCTCATATGCTATTTAATGTCCAGATCCACTGGTTCATCCTGTAGCCTCCCTGCTTTGGGTCCCTTTGTCCCTCACTGTGGGTGCCTCAGCGGTGTCCCCTGCCTGGGTGTGTGGGAAACTGGTTCCCCCATGTGGTACACATCAGGAACTCGCCTCTCTTGGCCTAATTATTCAACACTAGAATTTCTTTCGGCTGCTCAGTTGGGTATAGGGGTGCCTGATAAGGGTGTGGCCTCCCAGAATAATAAACGCACTTGGCTTCAACCTTCAACCTGCCATATATACGAGACCTTCTACCATCTGTTCCTTCCCAGTCCCCATCCTGGGAGTTCCACTCTCAGAGACCAATCTTGGTACTTTTCCTCTTTCCTCTTCTTCCCTTTTCTCTCTGATGGGAGCTTATCAGTACCCTTTGGCTTTTTATAATAAGAAAAATTCCATAATCTGAGATCACCAGGCTCTGGTCTCGATAGGAAAGGAGCATTTATACTTTAACAAGCTTTAACCTTTCTCAACAAAGCTTATCTTTCTAGCTTCAAAACTCTAGCTTGATTTACGGTAGAACAATGGCTCATAGGTGGTACCCACACCTTTTCCTGAAGAAATAAAGATAGATTTAATGGATGGAGAGTCACAGGACAACATGACTCCCCCGGAAGGAAAAATACACCATTTTCTCTCGTAGAAAGTTATTTTTTAATGAAATAAATGGAATTCACAAAAAGATTTGTGTTCAAAGGCGTTTATTATATAGCATTATTTGTCATTAAAAGAAAATTGGAAACAAATTGAATGTCCAACAAAAGGAGACTTTAAATGACATCATAGAGTATTGTTCGTTTAAATGGGTAAAATTGTATGATATTGGCTGAAGAAAACACCTTACAAAATATTAATGGCATATTCAGTATGATTACATTTTATAATGAAGTACTTAACTGTCGATCTCTGGATAACAAAATGATGACTGATTTTTTAAAATTTTCTTCTTTGTACTTTTTCATATTTTCCAAATTACTATTGAATATCTGTTAGTTTTGTGGTTAGGAATAAACAATTAATGCTCTGTTACTTGGAGAGGAACATACAGGTGATCCCATGATGGGGATGATGAGGGCACAGAGGATGAGATTGGGGTCCCGTGACTCCCCCCAACTTTGGCCCCATGGTGTGATGTTAGGGTGGAAAGGTCTTTTCCAGGCTTGGTGGTTCCCAATCCCCTGGACAATGGCCAGTTAGCCTACCAGCACAGAAAGTGCTGCTCCTCACGAAGCTTTCCCACAGAAACACTCCAATTTATTAAAGAACCATGGTGCCAAGAGAGCTTTCTGCCTGTGCACAAATCTTGAGCTTCCCTGGAGCTTCAATCTTTTATGGAATAGCTTTTCATTTTTTCCTTCTTTACTCAGGGCTTTTACAAGTCACTGAGTGGTTCTTTGTGCATCAATTTTTAATCTTGTTAAGGTTTTTATTTCCACTTGGCCAATCCTCAGTTCATAAATAACACATCAAAAATTTGCTCCAAATTCTTCTATAGGTTTTGTTTGTTTGCATTTGTTTTAAAATGGTCTATTGAGAAAGAAGAAAGTGGTGACCACATCACTGTTGTTCATGTCCTTTGCCTGCGTATGAACTTTCTGTGGCTCCCTATTGCCATCCAGAATTGAACTATATTTCTCTGCGTGACGCTCAAGGTCTGCCATGACCTGGCCCAACCATCCGTTTTAGCTCAGTTCCTCTCCTTATTCTCCCAACACACCCAGAAGCCAGGACCTACTGCTGTTCCAGCCTTCCTGCCTCTGCTCACCCCATGTCCTCTGTAGGGAGGGCTTAAGAAGACTTGGAGTGATCTTGGTTTAACATGTTTCTGTATGTTCTGTGTTTCAGTTTCAGATGTACTGAGTCTGCCTGGTTCCTTTGTAGATATGACTTCAGCTTAACAAACTCTGGACTTGAGGTCAGACAGGTCTGTGTTTGAATTTACACTCTGTGGCATTGATTAAGAATTGATAGCTTCAGTTGGGTACGGTGGCTCTACACCTGTAATCCTAGCAGTTTGAAAGGCTGAGGCAAGAGGATCCCTTGAGCTCAGGAGTTCAAGACCACCCTGAGCAAGAATGAAGCCCTGTTTCTACTAAAAAAAAAAAAAAAATTAGCTGGGCACTGTGGCAGGTACCTATAGGCCTACCTACTCAGGAGGCTGAGGCAGGAGGATCACCAGAACCCAGGACTTTGAAGTTTCTGTGAGCTAGGCTGACACCATGGCACTCTAACCTGACACCAGGCCAAAAAAAAAAGAAAAAAAGAATTGATAGCTTCATTTATTTATTTATAAAATAGGAGAGGAGTGCCCACCTAACAGATCAGTTATAATAATTAGATACAATTGCACATGTAAAACTGCTGATAAATGGGCCTGGCATATAGCAGGACTTTAACAATTGTGAAATCTAGGGCTGAAGCAATATTTGTGTATTCAATTGCTCAAGTGTGTTTGAAATACCTGTAGACTCACCACCTAGATTCAAGTTGTTAACATTTGGCCATATATACTTTCTCTCTCTATCTCATCTGTTCATTTAGCCATCTATTATCTATCTGTCTAGATCTATATAACCATCTCTCTCTTTCTGTCTTTGGCTGAAGTACTTGAAAGAAGTTGCATATTTAATAATTCTTCAGCCCTCATGCATCTAAAAAATAAGAATATTCTCTCTTATATACCCAAATGCCATTTTGTACCTAAGAACATTAACAATTCCATGTTATCATCTCATATCCAGTCCTCATTAAAATTCCCCAACTGCCCCTAAAATGTCTTTTATAGTTTTCCCCCAACTGAGATCCTGTGAAGGTTCATCTATGGCATTTGGTTGTTACATTTAATCTGGAACATCTCTCACATAGGCCTTTACTGACTTTTGGAAATATTAGGTTCTCTCTTAGAGAATGTCTTACATTTTGGAGTTGTCTGATTGTTTCCTTGTGGCATAATTTATTTTCCTCTCTCTCTTATATTTTTCATCAACTAGTTGGCACAGACTATAAATCCTCCTAAAATGGTAAAGTGAGGGCTTAATTTTTCTTTCATTACCAGGTTTCAGAGCAGAGTGGGAGTAATGACCTCTTCCAATGTTGGCATTAGTTTCCCTCCTCCCTGGCCGTCTCTGTCTCTCTGCCTGTCCCTTTGCCAACCCCCATTATTCTGTCTCTTTAAGTATTCACTCAGGACTTACAATTTTTTAATTCTATCCATCCCTCTATCCATTCATGAATTCATCTAGGTACGATACAAGGATCCAATTCTATGTTTTTCCAAGGGACTATTTAGTTGTTCTACATCTTTTATCTTTCTTTAAAATAATTTTATTAAATCATAATTGTGCACATTGGTGCAAGCATGGGGCACAATGTGCTGACTTCATATACAATCTGAAATATTTTCATCAAACTGTTTAGGGTGATTGAATTTTATCAAATGCCTTTTCTACATCTGTTGACAGGATCATATGATCTTTGTTGTTGCTTCTGTTGATAAAGTGAATTACATTTATGTCCATGTATTTTGATTTTGATAAAATCAACATATTTTGATTCCAAAAAATGCAAAAAACAAAAAAATTCATCTGAAGAAAAATCCTAACACCTAGAGATTTGGTCATTTTCTTTGTGTTGGGAGCACTCAATAGCCTCCTGCTAGCTATTTGAAACTATATTTTGTTAACTGTAGTCATCCCACAGTGATAGAGAACACCAGAACTTATTTTTCCTGTCTAGCTATAATTTTGTATCTTTTAACAAATCTCTCTCTATCCCTTCCTTCCTCTTGCCCTTTCTAGCCTCTGATATCCTCTGTTCTACTCTTTGCTTCTTACATGATCAACGTTTTTTAAGTTCCTGCATACGTGATGTTTAACTTCTGTTCCTGCATTATTTTGCTTAACAAAATGTTCTCCAGTTCCTTCAATGTTGCTGAGAATGGTGGAATTGTGTTCTTTTTTTATGGTTGACTAGTATTCCATTGTGTATATATGCACATTTTCTTTATACATTCATCCATGAATGGACACCAAACTTGATCCCACATCTTGGCTATGGTGAGTAGTACTGTATGGGGGGTATGCATGTCTCTTCACTATATTGATTTCATTTCCTTGGTATATATCTGGAAGTGGGATTACTGGATCATACAATAGTTCTATTTTTAATTTTTTGAGGAAGTGCCCCACTGTTCTCCATAATAATCTCATGTTGGGATTTCTGTTAAGTTCCTCCTTCTGAGACTTCCCTGCAGTGCTGAGGTGAGGGGCTCCTGGTCTGACTTTGCTTGTCTTGCAGAATTAGTGACTCTGAGGCTGGGAGGGGAGAACTGTCACTGTGCTGGGGGGCTAGACGGGTTCTACAATGGAACATGAGGTGCTGTGTGCAGCCACACATGGAAGGACCTCTCTGTGCCCATCATCTACAAGCAACTAGGGTGTGGGGGGTGAGGCTAGCTGGAGAACAGGCCCTCCCACATGGCAGGCTCCAGCACCTCCTGAGTCATGAGCTGGCTGCATGACTCAACCATGTGCCAGAGCTCCTGTGACCCATGAGAGGATGTCTAGATTAACTGGGCCTTGGCAATGTCAGGGGCTTCTATGCCCTGAGAAGTTAAGTGTCAAGGATGCCATTGAAAGACAGTTTGATGATGAGGGTCACTAAGACCAACAGCCTTTATTCTGAAGCTTCCCAGGCATTTACTTCTGCTTTGATGGCTGCCACTTAACCTACAGGGTTGTCAGAGGAAGTACCACTGGATTCTGGATAGACCCTGAACTGCTTGTCCACACTCAGCTGCCCAAGGAGCACCCTGTCCTTCTCCCTGTCCTCTTCCCAATCCCAGTCCAGATCCCCTTGTCCAAAGGAGGGTGCATATGGCTACTCTGGGCATGTTGAGCTTTGGCATGTGGGGTCCTGGGGCTTGTGATGTGATGACTCTTGGGACCTGGAAGACATGGAGGTTGGGTGCCATCAGTTGGGCTGTGGTTGGGCTGTGGACACATGGTGGGGGGTCACCTTTGGCTGTGGCTCAGGGCCTGTGTGGCTGGACAAGGTGGGGTGCCAGGGTAGTGAGGAATCCCTGAGAAAATGGTAGACTGAGCTGTGGGGATGTGGAGACTCCATGCACAAGGAGATCGCAGCTGGGCGCAGCTTGGTTATGTGAAGGAATGGGGCTGCCACGACAGTCTCTCTCAGATATCTATACCCCTCTTGTACTGCCCAGTCCCCAGGACCTGGCCCAAGGCTTTTCCTGGTGTGGTGCTGTGTAGCAGCCCTGCAAGGCTGCCTCAGCCAGTCTTGTGGGCTCAGGCTGAGTGGAGTCCTTTGACTGCTTTGGATACCCAGGAGAGGGTCTGTACTGCTCAGGGCAGAGGAGGCCTCCACAGCCTGGCACTTAGGACCTGCATTTACCTGTAGGTGACCTGGGGAACCACAGTGCAGTCACCAAGGGGTAGGTGGCTCATTCTCAAGTTCCACACTTCCTGTGTGGCCATGGCCCAGAGGGGCCCAGCTCAGCTCTGCCCATTGTGAGGAGGACACCCCCTTCTCTGATGAAAACCACTCTCCTTCCTTCCTTGTTCCCCCATCTGTTTTGGGGACAGGGGCCTTAGGTCCCACATAGCCACTTCTGTGGGGTCTTACTTACCCTTGGTGGCTGGGGGTGGGGGTTGGCCCTCATAAGCTGTGGCCCCTTGGACACTGTAGCTCTGCATCCAAAGCACAGATAAGTGCAGTGGGCAGTCAGGACAGTAAGAGCTGTCAGTGGGGCCACTGACAGCTGTGCCCTGGGTGCCCTCCTGTGCCCTCTCCCTGGGCCCAGATATTTGGAGTTTCCGCCCTGAGCTCTCCACTTGCACTCTCATCCTATGCCT